>NDXZ01003649.1:1520-21581 GCA_003055125.1 Paykullia maculata | reverse complement strand
CCTGCGTGCTTTTTGCTCCTTCTGCTGGATTAAAGGAACCCGAAATACAGCATCGAAGAAATTTTCTAATGTTTCTCCTACTAACTTTCTCTTAATAACATTTTTAAATTAAAGGCTGTCAAATAGAAGGAAAAAATAATATTACCAATATATATTCTTTCGCATCATATAATTTGTAATATTAAAAATGCTTGGATACACTTTTAGTTTATTGCCTTCAAGTTATTCAAATAATTAGAAATTTTTTTAAGAAATTATTTACCAACTTTTTAGAAACTAACAACTTTATAAATTGTGGCCTCTGTCATATATTCCAACAAAATATTAACATTTTCGTACTGGTCCTTTGAGGTCCTTTTTGAAAATCCTAAAAACTGCTGAACTATAATCCGTTAAGTGTTTCTAAAATAAAAGTTACAAAATCCGTGAATTAATTTCTAAAATTAAGCAATTGAAGCAAAAAGAAAATTATAAAAAAAATGAATTTATAAAGTTGAGCTCACTTACAATGTTTTAACTTTTGCATACTTTTGGGAGACATTATACGAATATTTTTAATGTTTTTCTTTTTATATTTCTAACCAGCACAAACAATTATTTAATAAAAAGTTGCAAAATTCATTCAATACACATGTGCTCGTTTTATTTTTGTTAATTTAATTTTATTTCTATATTTCTATTAAAGAAAAAACACACGCCTGACCTTGTCATTGTTATTTTTAATTCTTTTTATATCCACAACTATTTGCAAACATTTCTCTCTTTTTATTTGCTATATTTTATCTTTGTTGGTTTTTAATTAAGAAAAAGAAAAACAACAAGATTCTAACTTAAATATTATTTAATTGTTAGTTTTGGCATTCAGCCTTTAAGTACACCATAAATGTTTCCCTATAATCAGAAGCAAAAATTTAAAAATTCTAAGCATTTGAAAAATAGCTATAAGCATTTATGTGTCAAAAGGTAAAAAATCAAGTTTAAAAAATATTTACTAAATATTATAATCGTATACAAAACCATAACATTAAAATATACATGACTTTAAAATTTTACAAACAAAACACTATATTCTTATCTCGTTTTCTTTTTTTTCGTGTAAAATTTTAATATTTTATATTTTCTGTTTGACCTATAGCCTAAAGGCTTATAACGAAAACTTGCGTTCAAAATATTAACATTATTTTCTGTTAGATTGCACTTGAAAGTATTTTTGATTGCATAGTTTTGGGGGTTAAAGGTGATAACAATAATGCATGTTTATGCAAATGGTTATGCATTCTCTGGAGTGCTATCTAATATTTATAGTAATTTTTTTATTTGTTTTCCATTATGTTAAGCTTAAAATTCTAGGTATTTTTAAAACGTGATATTAAAGATTACCTGGAAAGGGGCGAAATAAAAAAAATTGTTAATTTTAGTTTAAAATGGAATTGAAAAAATATCTTGGAGACAATTTTAAGAGATACAATTGCAGTATTATTTTTAATATATTAAATAGGAAAATTTTAAAACAATTACTTTAGTATATTTTTGTATAAAAACTCTTTTACACCTTAAAGAGTCTCAAAGGCTTATGGCTTTAGGATATAAAAATATGTACATACTTAACTTGCAAAAGATTTTTATTTAATTTTTTTATTTTTTCTCCACAAAAATGTCGCTTGGCTTTATTCGTAGAAGAGCTTAAAAGGTTTAGCCCAATACTTTGGAATTAATTGACCGAATTTTAATTGGACATATAAAATTATTTTTTTACAACATTTTTCCTTATTCCTTTGACTTTGACACTTTAATTTATGATTTTTTCATCTGTAATCTTTTGTTCTCTTTAGGTCTTTATGCAAGTGCAACCAATTAAAATTTTATTTTCTGCTTTTGTTTTATCCTTAAACATAGAAATTATTTGCATACTCTAAGGAATTTAGTTTCTAATGCCTCACATATGTACATACATTTTTTATTTATTTTATTTGTTCGTTTGCCATTTTCTTACTTTCTTTTGTAAGATTTTTTTTACCAACTCTTGCTTAAGTTATATTTTGCATTTGGTTTTCCACATAAAGTTCAAAAGGCATATGAATTTAATGAATTCTTTTGGGAAGCATAGAAAATGAATTTTATTGTTTTTAGATGGGCTTAGTTTTTTTAAATGAAAGAACTGAAAATAATATTGTTATTTTCATACTGAAATTAAAGTGTGTGTTAAACTGTTTGTGCATAGATTTGGTCTGATATGTTATTGCATTTGTATTTGAAGGCAATCAGTGTATTTAACTGGCAAAGATCCAGGCTCAACCGTAGACCACATCCTAGAACCAAGTCTGAAAAAATAGAAGTTCAAACTATAGTATTGGTAATAGACAAGTCTTCGATCAAAACGGTTATAGCTATATTTAGTTTTCAATTCCTTTTTATATTTAGTTGTCTTTTTGTTGTCTGGTTTGTTATACCTATAACTTTCTAGCTTTATCTTTTGGTTTTGCTTGATGCCTTCTTTAGCATTAAGAATTTTGATACATTCAAAGGCAGTCATGCGTTCAGTAAACTTGCCTTTTTGTTTCTTTGAATTTATCTTATTCACTCTGAATTACAAAATATCAGTTATGATTTCATTTTAATATTTCGTGTTCTGTTTTTCAATAAAATTGTCCGTCTATACTGTAACAACATACATAACCATTTAACAAAAGACAAAAGCAGTCAAGAAAAGAAATAAGATAACCAACCTCTAAAGCATCAGATAATACATTCGTACAATATAAAGACAATCAACTAAGACAAAAAGTCAAAATGAAAATACAAAAAAAAACGTTAAACGGAAATATTGATTCTTCTTAAGCAATCAATTGCATTGTTATCGACACTTATTATGCTGGATAAATGAAAAGAAAATATAAAGTCAAAGGGAATCAATGTGTCGCTAAGTAGCTCAAAATACTTATTGAAGTGTAAAGATTACGAGTGAATTTTTAACGTTAAAAAAGACAATAGAAAATTATGTTTCAATATATTTTTATTACATTAATTTTATAGACTGGTTTGGCATTTAAATCAATGATATGAATTGTTTTAATATTTTATTAAATTTTTAATTTTTATTCCCTACACAACCACAAATTAAGGTAAATATATTATTTAACGCACAAAAAATAAAAACCTCTAAGACCTGCACAAAATTAGACCATTTTGTTAACAAATACTCGTACTTAAACAAATTTAAACACAAATTAAGTATACATCAACTCAAATGTGTCTAAAAAATATTTTGTTTCATCAGTCTATGATTGAATTAATCACACTCATAAAACTGAATTCCTTAAATTACCCAAATGCTCATAAAACCCAGTTGGTATCAAGATAAGGTTCACCGCAAAAGTTGCGAACGTCAGACTAAATATGTAAGACTCATTTCCTTAGCGCTTATTAAACCATTTTAGATATCATAACCGAAATAAAATTTATCACAAATAAGTTTAATTAAAACACAAATCTTGTCCTAGTCCCTAAGAACTTAGGACTGTGAACTGGAATCAAGGTAAAAAAAGTCGCAAATGTCTCTAGAATATTTTGTGTTGACTGGCAGAAAAGTCATCTAAGAAATAACATAAAATCTAAAATTTACAAAAATTGGCCTAAAACTTGAATGTTTATGAATTAATAAATATTTTTATTAAAAAATGTATCCAAAATAAAGTATTTATTTTTTACTAATTATTAACAAAAAAAAATGTTATATATTTTTTTTAAACCGATTTTTTACTTTAAATGCCACCATCCCAAAAAATACGTTACATTCATTTTGGCATTACATGTTTATATTTTATATCACTTTGTTTTTGACTTCGACCTCCCACATTTGCACAAAATTCTAATAAATGTCTTAAGCCTATAGTACACGACATGTAAAAAGCAACATGCGCATGTGACTCTGACGTAATTTTTTCGCCATCATAAAGCGACATTTGCTACATGTCGTGTACTTTCACTTTCTAAGTTTAAAAACACCCAGTAATATTTCGTGTACAATCAAAATTTCACAGCATGTAGCCCCTACAACTCATTTTAAAAATGTTACCGATATGCCAAACATTTTTGTGACGTCAGAGACACATGCACATGTAGCTTTTTACATTTCGTGTACTTTACCCTTTACGATGTGTCTGTACAGCTAAGAAAGCTTTGTAAAGGTCGTATTTTGACAAAATTTACAGCCTAGAAATGTGTTAAAAATGTTGTAAATTTGCAGGAATTGATTAAAAGCTACCCAGCAGAAACTGGGTAATGGCTTGCTCTTACTTAACAATATACTTTTTAATATGTATTAAGTACCGTGTGCACTACTAAGAAGTAGTTTTCTGATAACAAGTTTATATTGTGAAACGTAATAACTTAGTCATTAGATATCTAAAAAGAAGTTAATGCTTCATACACTTTGGTTGAATGAATTGTTAGGAGCCACTTTAATAAGTTGTTATAATTCTCGTTTGGGTTAACATATTTTAAGTATAAGTAATTATATTTTCGACGGCTGTTTACAAATTTAAACGGCGGTTTTCAAACCGGCTCTAAAGTTTTTTTTTAAGTGTTTTCTGTTAAACGACAAAAATGTTAGCAGCCCCTTTAAGAAGTTATTATAATTCTTGTTTGGGTTAACATTCTTTAAGTATAAGTAATTATATTTTCCTGCCATAAAATGCAACTACTGTATTTTTATCATTTTAACTCGTTTTTGTTGCGTACTTTTAAAGTGTCTCAAAATGATACAAATGAACGGAAATTAAAGCTGCATGTTAAAGATAAATGTTAATATAAGATGGCACAAAAAATTTGGTGAGACAAAAATTTTAAAAGAAAGAACATTATCAATATATTTTTTCGTACTAATTTTTGGCGTTTAAATTATTTGTATTTTTAAATAATTTTTGCTAATATTTTTATTTGCTAAGATCTTCTTAAACGTATTATTTTTCTTGCTATTATATTAACTTATCATTAATTATAAGAACGATAAAAATATAGTTATTTTACTCCTTACACAAAAAAACCTCTAATATGGATTTCAATAATCTGCCTTAATAACAATTTTTATAATCTGCTTCATTTGTAACAATTTTACTAGAATATTTCCATTAAAGACGTATACTTAATATTGATTTAATATCTTATTAAATGTTACACATACTTGTTGTTATATTTAACTCCCATTAACTTTATTAAGCTGGTAATTTGTAATTGTATTTTTTTTTTAGCTTTTGCTATTGCGCGGCATCTGCGTAAGAACATCCCATAAAAAAAATTAATTTCAAAGCACACATTCAGTTGTGTAGCAATAACGCTAAATTGCTTTTTAATATATGGCTTCGAAAATATAAATTGAAATAAAATGTAATACAAGATAAAAGACAGAAATACTAATCATATTTTAAAGACGAGATCAATTTAAGTGGGATGATGCTAAAAATAAATAAAATTTTAAATTGTGAAGATTGCTTCCTACAAGATTAACGAGGATTAAAGATTCCTGCCAAAATTTTATCTTTTCCATACAAGTGTTTTGTAGAAAATTGTCAATTAGAAACGTTGTTATGCAACTAAAATTCTTTACACACTTTGCTGTATTTAACTTAAGTTTTATGATATAAGCAAATATCTGTATGTATATAACAATCTAAAAATTAAATATTTCATTTTCTAACTTTAAAGGTTAATCAAAAAACTTTGTACAGTTTTTAGGCTATAACAATTTTAAAGGACATAAAATTTTCTTTTTAATCGCTTAAGGTACCCTTATAAAAAAAATTAAAATATTAAGATAAATGATTTGGGACGATTTTTGTTCATAGATTTCAAATCTGCCATCAATTTTATTTTAATAATATAATACCTTGAGTAGAAAAATTTTAAAGTCAGGATTACTAAAAATAAACTAGGAAACTAAAAACTTTTCTCCAGACAGATTTAATATGCTAAATATAAAACAGAGTAGAAAGGCATCTTAACAAACCAGTTTCTTACAAATCTGCTCTAAATATTAAAACAAAAAAAAAGGCTTCATAAATATTCACTCATCTGTTACCGCCACCAACAAATCAGTCTCGTTGCATTATTGTGTCCTTTCAACAAAACTTCTTAGCAACAAAAAGTTCTTTGTTTAACTTTTACAACAAACAAGTGCTTATTTTTTTTTCTTTTCTTTTATTTTACCATAAAATCTTTTGTGTTATTATTCAAAGACTTTCGTTGTCATTGTCATTGTCAAATTTATATTTATGCTTCTATAGATTTATTTTAATTGAAAGAAATATTAAGAACAGTCAGAGTACTATTAAAAACAACAGATAAAAACTAGTTTTCTTTTAGTTGTTTAAATTCAAAAAAATTTCTTTTAGGATTTATGTTTTTCTTTTTAGGGTTAATATTTTGAAAATTGTATTACAAAGAATATTTATACAAGAGACACATAAGTCAAAATGCCGTTATGGATGGTCCTTTTTTCGTTAATTATGGAAACTAAAACTTTTTAAGAGTATTATTTTAAGCCCACTGAAGTATGTATAGGGTTTGTTTATTTTAAAACAAAAGTTATTCTACTTTCTTTGTTTTTTTTGTGTGTGTGTTCAAATTGTGGTCAAAGTTACTCCACCAAAAAACATGAGAAATCGATGATATTTTTAAATAGCTAGAGATTTGTTAAATTTTTTGTTTATGCTGTAGTTACTTTAAGGATACAAGTTTTTTTTAAATCCTTCACTAAGTAGTGCCTATTAATAAAAACATCTTGGAAAAATTGTTGCTGACAATTGCGAAATAACTGCTTCTGTATATATCCGAGTATTTCTAAGAAGAATATATGTTACAATTCTAAAACGAAATAAAGAATGACTGCTTTGAAGTGCTCGAATATTAACGGTTCAAAGGATTTCCATACGTCCTTTTTTAAAAAATTAAATTTTCTGAATCAAGAAGAAATGTATAAATAAAATATATTTTATTTTAATATAGTTATTTTTCAAAGGAAGTAATTCATCAGTTCATCCTTTTTTGAAAACTTAGTTTCCTGTTAAAATAGATAAACAAATAATTCCAGACATAAAGACAACATCCTTATACAAATATGTATCTAAGAAACTTTTATAATTAATTATAGCAGGTTATTTTTATTAACAGAATTTATCCCAGCAACCCCAGAGCGTAAATGTGTTTTTATTTGAGTTTGTTCGACTTAATGAAGCGCATACGCCCAAGGGTGTCCACAAATATTGTTTTTGTTGAAACAAATTATTAGGCTGGTGAGATTAATGTTCAAGTAACACCAAAAGGACAGTTTGATGAAATATAATGCGACTAGGGGGGTTGTATTCAATTAGTATTAATTAATTATGTATATTTAATATATTATTTCCATTAATTATGTTATTTTATATAATATTTTAATTTTTTATTTATCTTACAGATATCACAATACTTTGACAATGAAAAATGTTTAAAGCTTTTTTATTATTACTTTATTTAACTTCAAACCCTAAAGTACGTAATAAATGAATTATAATATAATTTGCCCTAAAACCCGAGAACTTGTTTGTGAAGATTTGTCTTTGTTTATTGAGACAATATAAGTAGAGTTGTACAAACTTTACCAACAATGTATCCTTTTAAAGTTTTTTAAAAGTAAAAGTTTTTAACAAGACCCCTTAAGATTTTGTTAATATTTCCTTTGGCTCTTCTTTCTACAATTCTTTATGTATTTTCCTACTCTCTTCTTCTTTTTACTCATTTCAATAAAAGTTAAACCTTAATTGAAATTAACACAAGTTGTGGCACTAAATATAATCTGTTTATTTTGTTCTTTTACTTTTATTATTCTTTTAAAGTTCAAACTTTAAGTGTTAACTGGCATTTTTGTTACAACAGAGAAACAAAATGAATTTATATACTCAACTTAATAAAAAGTCATCAATTGATAATAAAGTTTCTTTGCGATAAGTTCAACAACTTATTAATTTTAACTTTAGAACTTTTAATAATAAATGTTTATTTAAACATTTCTTAGGTCTTAAGTGAACACCATAAACAATTACGTGTTTTAAAAGATAAGATAAGAAAAGTTTTTAAGCCTTTAGAAAAAATTCTAAATCATAAAGAACAAATTGATCAAGGGTTTTTAAAAAAAAATTAAACTACTAAAGTTGTTTTGCTTAAAAAAAACCAAATAGCGTAATATATCCATTCAATTTAATTAGAAGTAATTTAAGTTTCTTAAAATATGTTAATTTATTCCCCCCTACCACCGTTTTTCAGACCGATATAAAAATAAATTAATAATAATAATAAATCAAACATATATAAAAAAAATAAAATTATACGCAATACTAAATAGAAAATAATATATGAATAAACACGCCATGTATTAACTTTTAAGGTAAGTTTTCTTTTCAATCTAAGCAAATCATTTACACGGACAAAATTGCATTTCCATCAAAAGTGTGATGCTGAACATACTTAGTAGGTATAAACACATTTTTTTATATAAGGCTTTTGTTTCGTTATTTATATATCTAGCAGCAACTAGGAAGCAAAAGATCTTAGTTGCTGCTATAAATTTTTCTTAAATCTGTCGTTCCTTGAAAATTATTCACTGACCTTTGCCACAACTATGTGAAACCTTTCTGTTTGAATTACATTTCTTTTGATGTCTTTGTACATGACACATTAATGGATGTTTTTTTTTTCTTTTGTCATAATATCAAATATAAACTAGAAATTGAAATCGAAAGTTCAAAAGAAATAAACAAAGTAAAATGTACAACAAAATAATAACACAAGAGGAAAGAGAAATGGCAATACAAAAGAACTTAATTTAATCAAATTTACAGTAAATCTGACTTATAACAAACTGTTTTATCTGGTTACTATTAAAATATCCTTCCAAAAACTATGATTATATTATTCGCTCTTATTTAATTAGCAAATTTTATTTTAACAAAACTACTTAAAGTTTTTCAAAAACAATTGAGAGCTCTATTGCTTTTTTAAAAACCATTCCTTGGAGCAAACATAATATGTCTAAAGTCTAATAATATTTCACACAAATATGCGGCAATAAAAATTCAGGAAATATATTTTACATTTTCTAAGCAATTTCTTTTTTATTAAAGAGCCTAAACCAACGAAGTGGAAGCCGAAGACTGTATATTTTAAATAACAGCAAAATAAAACCAACAAAAAGTAACACTTAAGTGTTTGCCCTAAAGTACAAATAAAGTGGTGTTAACTCTACAGAGACAAACGAAGTAATAAAAGAGCCACTCAACAACATACGTACATTTAACAAAATTCGCAACAATATACAGGACTTTTATAGATATACCGGCAAAAGAAAAGGAATGTAAATTGACTAACATTTATTTCAGCAATGACGTAAGAGACTTACTGTTATAAACTGTCTGTGGTGTTTTCCTGCATCAGATTTCTTTGTCCCAATTTAGGTGCAGTTGGTTTTTTTTTTTAATTTACAAACAAAAGCAAACAAAACAAACGAAAACTTTGCTTTAAGTATCTATGTTCCCCTGTTGGCAATTGTGTTGAAAAGAAATAATTACTTATTCACCTGAAACTGGCAAATATCGTTTGCAAAAAATATTCCAATTTTGCAAATTGTTTTCTTTTTACATAGAAAACAATCGGTGGTTTGCTTTATATACATATGTCTCTTAAGTATATGTCACTGTAATTTAATATGGCGTTTCATTAAGTGCATTGCAGAGTTCAATTACTTATCTATAATAAGGTTAGGTAGAAGAACAAGGAAACAACAATTGGGGTGTTAAAAAAAATAGGGAAAAAACATACCAAGGATGTAATGCTCTTAGTCAGAGCTAAAATAATAATTACGAAAGCCAGTAAGTCTTGAGCCCACAACTACCAGTATTACCCAAAATAGTCATATTCCTTTATACCTTTGCTTCAATTGCTTTTTTATGGAAGTTCTAACATATCCCTTGTTTCCGAAATAATTTGTTTTTAATTTAACTCTTTATTAGGATTTACATCATAACCAACAAGAAGATTTTTTTAAAGATTTTAAACAAAATTTATTTTCTTTTTAAACAAAATCTAAGGCCTAAAATATGATGGCCCTTATGGCCATTAGGAACCACATGAACTTATATATAATGCCCTTAAATATGCAGTGTTTTTATATGCATGAAATTTTTTAACTTCTTTACTGTGAAGTCCAAAGGCTACTACAAAGCAAGCCTTAATAAGGTGTTTGCTTAATAGCCCAGGCAGATAAACGACGCGTTTGGTTTTGGATTAACTCTATCATCGTGTACCTTAAATCTATTTCTATTTGTGGTATAAGAATTCAAAATTTGCCTAAATTTTAAAAAAGTTTCTTGGTTGTACAAAATACCTACTCGTCTTTGAAATATTGAAAGGTAAAATTATCCTTTTGTTTAATAACAAAAATGTTTACCATAAATATAACTATTTCTTATAAAAACAAAACAGGGGTGTTTTTTTTGTAATTTCTAAGCAAAGTTATTTAAGTTTCTTTAATATTGCACACACCCTGTTAAGTCCGTTGATCTATATTACAGCCTAAAATGCATTACAAAGTTAAATTTGTTTATTGTCTTTGGTTTACAATTTAGTTCATTGTAAATATTTAATCCAGTTTTATTAATGTTATTACCTTTACAAAAATTATCTTTAAATAAATCAAGTAACTTGTATTGGTTCATGAACTCCCTGGAAAGACTATGACTTTCAAATACACAATAACATAAAGACAACAACACGTTTTACATTGGAATTTTTTTCTTTTCATATTTCATACCTAAATAAATATTGCTTGAAGGCTTTAAAGCAATAAGACTTCATTGAAATTCCTCAAGAGATTTTTACTAAGATTATAGATTTATTGAGTGCAGAAATAATAATTGTTTCTATGATACATCTAATGAAAGAAGAATGAAGTAAGAATACACAATTTAAAATAAAAGAAAACAAAAAAAATAAAATGAAGATTAAACAACAAGTGGACTTCTACCTACAATTCACTAGTAACTTTAGTATGAGACAAAGGCAGAGCCAAATATATTGCAGTTGCTGGTAGAATTTATTATAATATGTTAAAAGAAAAAACAATTTCTTGTCTTGTTATTTTTGGCTTAAGGATTTAAAGCAAATATTTCGTAGAATAACTTTTCTTATCTCCCATGGTAATGATTTAAATTAATACTAATATTTTGTAAAAAATTTTAGAAAATTTGCTACAAATTTATGGGTAGGACAACAAAAAAAAACCATAAAAAGTTTGCTGAAATACCAGTTAAAGTCAGATTGTTATATTTTTTTGTTGAAAATGAGACCATAGAAGACTCTGAGCATTATTTCACACACATAAATACATAAAACTTTAAAATATTAATTTTGATTTCATATATCGTGAATCAAAGGTCCATCCTAGGCCACTATGTAGCCGACTGGCTTGAGTAAGACCGCAAATGTACGCATTTTTAATGAACGTACAAAGAGCGTATTGATTTGTGCTAAGCAAAAATCTTTCTTCAATAGGATCTAAAACATATAATTCAAAGAGTTCAAAAGCAAGAAGTACATACTAAGATTTATTATATTTTATATTTTACTTCTGCTTTATAAGACCCAACGCACAATAACAACAACAAAAACGTATGATAATGCAAACATTCTGTTTGCATTTTACACTTTACAAATGTTTTTAAACTAAACTTTTTCAGGATATATTTTCTATATAAATTTAATTATTTGCTAAAGAAGTATTATCTGTAGTTGACAACTGCATATTCTGTATTAAGTTTACCATGTTTCCTTTGTCTTCTTTCTTCGCATAGTTGTGTTTGTACTTTGTCACTGACATAAGTTGTCAAATGGTCTATGAAAAACTTACAACTAAATTTAATGCTGGAGAAAACCATCACATTTATTTGGGGTAAAAGAATCTTTCAACAAAGTGTTTTTATTTTCTGCTACAGTAAACAAGTGCAGAAAATAAGAAGAATTCTCAGAAAAGAAAAAGAAAAATTAAAGAAAATGTGGACTTCAAAAACGAACAAGAAGCTGATGAAATATTGTCTTAAGAAAATCTTGAACTAAAAGAATAACTTATTGAGCATTTCAATGTTATTTGCATCATGTCAAATTATGCAACAGTTGTTAATTGTGCAGACATGAGTAAAGCGTTACTTTATATTAAATTAAAACAACCAGAGCAGTCGAATTATTACAAAATTGATTCTATTAATTATATCTAATTCGGTTTGTTTTTCTTCCATTAAGCCAACTCTTTTGTTCACAGAGCAAATTTTTATTTTTAATTTTAATATAAAATTTTATAATATCACTTATATTATATGCCCTTGATGCGTATTATAATTAATATTACTCAAACGTTTGCTAAATATTTACTTTAAATACAAACTAAACTTATTTATATTGGTTTTTAATTTTTTTAATATACATATACTTTAGTAATATTTTTTTTCACTTCTTTATTTGATATGCATTTAAAGTGTTGCAAAGTTCATGCAAAAAAGAAAATCTAGTTTAAAACTTTCACACACATTAATCATGAAAAATTTATTTTTGTATGGTATTTCTTTCTTTATATGTTTATTAAAGCTTTATGTTCAAACACAACACAAGACAAGAGTATAAAAAATAAGTAGAAAGTTGTTTAAAAAGTGAATACAGGTATCGAACAAGCTCTCCTTTTCCCAAAGGGCATTATAATAAATATTTGTTTATAGAAAACCAAAGAGATATGTGCCAAAAGAAAAACTATTTAAATGTATTATTAAAAGTAAATTATTACCCAATATGTTTAATAGAGAATTTGTCGAAATGCAATTTTATTTTTTTTTCAATTTATTTCAAAACAGAAATACTAATAAGCTTTGATTTCGATATACATAAGTATCTACTTGAAAGAATTATTGTTGATTGAACTTATGCATGGTAGCACTTAGATAGTGTAAAAGCTGCTTAAATTTTAGTTGCAAAATTAATAATAATATTTTTTTTACAGGTTGACTACGAATTAACCCTATTGGCATTGCCAGTTGGAAAAAATTTTTAGCAGATAGCAGCTAACAAGTGGCGATTTAATTTGTTAATTAAGCTGTTACTAATAACCGTAAAAATATATTTGACAGTAGACAATGCTTCTAAAATTGTTGGCAAATCGAAATTTAAAAATTCTAAAAAAGGATCATAAAAATAATATCAAGGGGAAATACAGGGCACTTGTCAATAAAACTTTTAAAATTTTTCCGCTTTATTGAGTTGTGAAATAAAATTGCATAACAAGAGGGATCGATTAGCACAACGACAAGTGTAAACATACTATTATTTTTGCTTTTATATATGAACTATTATCACAAGTAAAAACATTTTTTTAAAAACATATAATATATTATAAAAATATTAAATATTATAATAATAGTTTAAAAGTAATAATCATATTAACAAATTTAATATTTGCTTTACTATTCTCTTACCTGTTTTTTAATATTTATAGAATAAAACCTGATAAGTTCAAACAGTTAAACGACACGACGAATCATGATTTGCGCTTGAGAATATTTTCACAACAAAAATAAAGCACTATTACATTTTGTTATACAACAATTATAACACATTTTAATTAAAGAAATTACACTCACTCACAAAAAGTGAGTTTTTATTTCTTTTTTAAAGCAACAACAAATATGAGCAAGAAATAGCAGAAGTAATAAACAAAAACAATATCACGCACATTTTCACCACAGAGCAAATCTTTTTTTTTGCATTTTTATCTTATGAAATTTGACTTATTTGCAAACATAATTATAATATTTTTTTTTTCAAACAACTTAGAATAAAACATTAATTTACTTTTTCTTTTAATAAAGTAACATTTTAAATTACAATTTAACACAAAAACACAATAAAAATTTGTAACTTTTGATTACCGACGCGAACCGCTTGAAAAATGCCAAATAACTAACAACTGACCACTAAGATGGCGGCTGGTATTTATTGTAAATTATTAAGGTGAAATTAATTGGTGGTGAAAAGGGGAATAAAGAATAAAAAGAAAACA
This sequence comes from Paykullia maculata, assembly GCA_003055125.1. Lineage (NCBI taxonomy): Eukaryota > Metazoa > Arthropoda > Insecta > Diptera > Rhinophoridae > Paykullia > Paykullia maculata. Next base: position 7,453 of record NDXZ01003649.1, on the reverse strand, counting down.
AATAATATAGTGTTGTCAATGTTTGTCAATTCGCTCTAATATCTTTAAAGATTGTTGATGAATTTATTTTTTTTTTTTGGGAAAATAATATAAAACATTTAACTTTACAGAAATTTTATTTTACAGAAGGGCTAATATTTAAAACCATTTCGTGACATTTCTTATGCAATTTCCTCTGTCGCAATTCATACTCTTGTCGCAAACAAATTTCTTTAAAATAAAATAAAGTTTTTTTTTGCTATCAAATACTGCATAAAGTTAATACAACTTGTTTGATTCGTAAACCATTCGATTTGTTGGTGACATTCAGGAAGGAAAAAAATATGTTAAATATAATCGAATAAAAAAACGTTTTATTTGTTGAAAAGCAAATAACTGAATAACTTTAGTAAATAAAGGGTTTTCCAACAAGGACGGATCGATTTAGAATTGTTTTTAACTAAGGGGCACTCTATTGTTTTAATATCTGCCTCCCCGTTTACTAATAACACGAATCCAAGAGTTTCACTTTATAATGATTTTGTTGCATAAAATTGGCACACATAAAGCAGATAGTCATACATTTTTATCAAACAGGTTCTTTAAATTTGTCCACTAAAAAACAGATTAAAAAGCAGATTAACTAGAATCTAAATAAAATGTAGCCGTCAATCCACATCTGTTTCTTTAAAAAGGAAACCCTTTGATATCAACTATTGATATTTGAACAGAAAATAAACTTATAAATATTCATGGTTTGTTAGATGAAATAGTTGAAGTTCATAAACTGCAGAACCCTTAAAGAAGTCAAAATAAAATGATGTGGAATACAGGTTTTTGAATTGTTTGTTGAATATTTGTTGTCAAGTTTAAGCGAGCTTTGATTTGAACAGTTTTGCCTTTGGGAAATCATAACTTGAATAATTCATAAGAAATTTCTAAGCAAGAGAAATAGCAAAATGGAAAGTTAAGGTAAAAAGCTAAGCAAATTAAGTTTTTACATTAAAAAAAAGTAAACCAAATAATTTTTCTTTTTTTTATTAATTTCGATTAGTCATAATGATTTTTATGACTTTATATTTTTCCCCCCCTTGTGTAATATTTTCATGGTCATTGTTGATAGAATTTATAATGACCATTTCGTGCCTTGTCATCGAAGAAAAAGGACATTTCACTGTAAAACTGTTTATTTGCATAATTATGCAGTTCAATGAAGCACATAATCAGCTTTAATTAGCGTGTTATTGGAAAGTTTTTTGACGCAGCTGTAGTATAATTATGAAGTAAATTATGAACAAATTTTGCGTTAATAAAATTTCTTCGCCCGTTGTGGTATAAAAAATTATGGAAAATAAAATAAAATATTTTACAAAGTACGACAAAAAAAGTCGAATTTTCATCAGTTTTTCAGATTTAATGGTGAAAAAATATGATGGTAATATCATTCTAGGTGTCTTACCTATTAAACTGATAAAGGTTATTGCAAATCGTTGTCATTCTGTTTTAAATCTAGTTTAAATAATTTTTTTTCTTGCCTCCCTTGGTACCACAAAATTTTGCCTTATAAAAACGCCTTTATACATGAACACTTTGATCATCTATAAAAGTACTTTATAAAGATCAACCAAAAATTGTCTGGCAGCAACAGATGACATCAACTGCCATACAGTGTTGTACTTATAAGATGGACAGGGTTACCTCCTCTCTTCAACATCTCTGCAAATATATCGTCTGCATAAGCAACAGTTTTTTCCTGTTAGTTTACACTTAAATGTTCAATGCATGACTTAGTTGTGTTTAAGTGTCTAATCAGAGAGTCATCTAGTAGGATGAAAAAAGTGATGATGGCTACCATCAAATAGACCTTGCACAAGCACAAGCCAACAATGTGAATTATGTCTGTCTCATGTAACAAATATGTATATAAATAAAAATGCAGATTTTAGGAGAAAATCAATGTTTTTAACAGAGTTTTATATTTGCTACAAACGAATAAATGTTTAAAAAGCAAAATGGTTTAAATCTATTGGGAAATCATTGTTGAAGTAAAATTAATCACTTTTGAAAGGCAGAAAACCAAAATCTTGACATTTTATTAATTTAAAATAATTTGAAGGAAAATGTTTCCCTGTAGCTCCTTTCACTCTATTTGATTCCCCACTAATTTGTGTTTAAGTTATTTTTTAGCTTTTTTGTGTATTCTTTTTTAGAAACATGTTGTTGCAAATTTAATTAAAAACGCAAGAAACTGCATCTGCTTGGCAGGAAATTTTCATATTTTATTTGCATATATAAAACATATTCATTTAAAATACCCTTCTTTGCGTATTTAATTGTATTAAGTAAAAAGCGGTTGATTTAAAAAATTGGTGCAAAGGAATTTTAATCACATGTGTTGCATATTAATTTTACACTTGCATTAAAATAAATGCAAATTCATAAATTTACTCAAGAAATCTTTGAGGGATATAAAAAGAAAAGTAGCAGGAGGCTAAAGTACAAACTAAAATTACTCAAAGTAATAAATTGTTGTTTACTAGATTCAGATGAAAAAAAGTATAAAGCGAATTTGACTATACCCAGGGCAGTAGCTTCGCTAAAGATTAGATTATATACTACGGAATATTGTATTGAATATACATCCATATGTATGTATATTAGATATAGACTAGACTTTTGATTGCTGACTTATCTTTATAAGTTTCGCTTTTCTTCTAAAACCTATTATAAATAACATTTCTTCCTTTTACCTTAATTTGTTTAAAGTTAAGGCCACTATGGAATTTCTATGCATTAATACATTTCATTGCAATTTTAACAAAAATTTTTTTTACTTTTTACTTTTTTGCCATTATCTTGAGCATCAAAGTTTATTATCTATGAAAGCAGAATATGAAAGATAAAACTAAAATTCATATTTTTTGCAAAAAGTATCCCCAACGATGTTAGTTGTTTCCTTTCATATTCCTTCAACCATAAAGTTAAATGATAAAGTAATAGTGACGATACTAATGATTCCCTTAAGTTACGTTGATTTCAACTAATACCTTTTAATGTTACAGTTTCTATTTGATTTACAAGGTTGTAATGATTAATGGCATTAAGTTGCTTTAGCTGCACTTGGTTGCGACAGCTCATATTATAAATTAGATATGAAAGTGGATTGTAAGCTTGAAGCAATATTTGTAATGGATGTCTAAAAAGAATTTTATAAATTGGAAACTATTTATTGCAATTATATTTATAAATATAAGTCACTTAACTTAAGTTAATTAAAGGATTAAGCAAAACTATACTAGAGGTGGTTTATTTTGTATATATCTATCGCAACTTTATTATTGTATAATTATAACAATTAAATGTTAAGTAAAGAAAAGTTAAATTAAAGGAAATAAGGTTACTAAAATCTGGTAGCTTAAGTAGACTAATTAAAAACGTCTAAGCAGAAACTTTACAAAAAAACGCCTAAGCAATACTAGATCGCGCTGTAATATTGCACTTAAAAAACACTATGTGGATTAGCAGTGTTGCTATCAACAAAGATCTGTGTTAGCTCTACTATTCACCACCTTTCTTCGTATTATCCACTGTTTAAACAAATAACAATAGAATGAAGCAAATAACTGCCCGAGTATTACCTTTCTTAAAAAAAAAATGAATTAATAATAAATTCAGAAAACATTTTTACAGTATTTTTTGATATATTATTTAAAATTTTTACGGAATCGTCTAAATTAATTTCAATTATTTTAAATATTTCCAAATTTTACAATTTATATGGGGCTTGAACTAACAGCGCATGCGTTATGTTAACCTTCATATAATTGTTGTTGTTAAACTTTCAATAAAACAAAGTATAATTTTTGTTCGTTTAATTGTTTATTGATCGAGAGCTTAACATGGAATGAATATAATTTAAATTTACACTATTTCAAATAAGAAAAACTGATGCAAAAAGAGCAATATGCAATAATTGAGATTAAACAGTTACAACATTCGATTTTAAATGATATATTAATTGCAGAGAAACGAATAAGACTACTGTTATTGTTTTTGAGTAAAACAATAAAAATATGCAATTGAGTTAAACATTAATATAAATTTATAAAATACAGTCAAGCCAAAAAATAATGACACAAATAAAATAAAAGATAAACAAACATAAGCATTATTAATTTAAAATAACAATTATTAATATAATAAAACATTAAAATTTTATGTTACAAATGTTGGAATTTAAATAGCTACGACCTTTAGATTTACCATTATACTTTAAATCAGGCTAAAAGCTATACTAAAGTCTTAGTAATAGACAGATTTAAAAACTTGATAATTTAACAATTTAAAAATTCTTCAGCAGCTTAGATTAATCTACGGCTGATGTACCTGAAAAGGCCCAACAATACACAAAACAATTTTTTATAAAAAAAAAACTTTTAATTTATTTTTCCTTTTTTTAAATATAATTTTTTTCGTGTTTATAATAAAAAAAAACATAAACCCAAAGAAAATTAGAAAAACATAATTTTCGTAACATTTTCTACCATCCATCAATCAGACTCTTAAAGAAGCAAGAAAATCACGCATTTACCCCTAACAAACCAAAGTAAGTGATTTCCATACAAAGATAAGAATATTTTGTTTGACATTTTTGTCATTTACTTCTTCTTTTAAAAATTAAGTTTAGTTTGACTTAGATACAGCTGCTTTTAAAATAAATAAAAAAAACACATTTTAAGCTGGTCTATGGGGCATGAGTAAAAGAAACTTAATCAAAACTTATTTGTTATTCTTTACTACAGGTTAAGATCTAAAATAATTTATTTTTAAATTTGTTTAATTATATTTGTTTTGCTTTTCCTTTAAAAAATACCTTATTATATTTTTTAAAAAGTTTATAACTTTAAATTACTTTTTTCCCTTTTCATCTTTTAAAATAAGATTTTTTTTTGTTTTCACTTGTTTTTTACATCACTAAGTGCAGCTGTATTTAAATGATGATCATTATTTTATTTCTTTTTTTGCTGGTATATTTTACTTAAGTCTAAATTCAATATTTTTTTAATATGCTTTAACAAAACTTAATTATGTCCTGTTTGTAATAAAATTGATAAAAATTAATCGAAAAAGTTTTGCAAATAGAATTTAAAAAGGAAATATTTAATATTCGAAATTAATATTTCAATAATATAAATGTTAGTAAATAATATAAAAAAATAATAGATATAAACAGTATTAAAATATATAAACAAAATATTTCTAAAATATTTAATACTATTAAGATACGTTAATAAAAAGATAAAACAATTTTAACTAATATTATTTAATTGATTAATCAGTTTAAATACCCCAAGCTTAAATGCCATTTCTCTATCTTTACCTTAAGCGTTAAAGTTTGTAGTTTAAGTTTAGGTTTATTAAAGTTTAAAATTTGTGCTCTTTCCTTAGTCAAAGGTTTATTAATTTTTGACCAATTACACAATTTTGCTTCGGATTTTTAATTTTTCTTATTTAAAATTTTTTTTTTCATTTCATGTATATATTTCCAAAAAAAACCCACGTTTTTGATTATTTAAATTTTAGATTGTACTTGCTTTTTCGTATATTTATATATAAGTTTTTAATTTTTAATTTACTTTCGAAAATATTTCGAACTAAGCTTCATATAGTCCAAACCTTAGCTTAGCTCTACATCCTAATGCTCCATTGCCCAGCAATCCTTAAGTTATTTGAATTTTATTCTACATCTTTGTCTCGATGTAAATTAAAAAAAACTAAGTTTTTATATTTTAGAAATACGATTATTTTATTATTCCTTCTCTTAGTTCTTTTCTTTGTATATTTTTACATTGCAGCATATTAAAAATTTCCTTTGTGTACAAACATGAAGTCAACCTTTTTAAACGTATAAATATTTTAGATAAAAATTCGACTGACGTTTTCTTAAACTCTTA
>NDXZ01003648.1:0-14670 GCA_003055125.1 Paykullia maculata | reverse complement strand
TTTTTTTTTTTTTTGATTTTCCTAAATAAAAAAACTTTTCTTTTTCTACGATTTGCAACAAATTACTAGATGTTGGCTGGTTTGTTTGTTACCTTTAACACTGGCGGTTGTTACACTTGGCAAAGTTTTCTACTTTTTTATGAATTTTTCTTTTCAGATTTTTTTTATTCAAATAATTTTCTTTAAACTTTTCTTTTCTTTTTTTAGGGGGAGTAGGAAAAAGGGCGGTCGAGCAAAAAGTTTTTTCTTAGACAAGAAAAGCAAAACTTTTTCAAAAATACTTGATTATTATAATTCTTTTCAGTTGTGTTGAACGTAGAAAAAGCAGCAGAATATTGCACTTGCGACTATTTGTTGTTGGTGTTTTTCTCTGTATTATTGTTATTGTTCTTGCTGTTGTTGTGGCACAAACCAGAAATAGTTACTTGGTATTAAGACGAGAACAAGTGGAAACTTTGTTGATTACTTTATAATGTTAAAAAATTGTTTTTCTATTTATCTTTTGTTTTTTTTTTGCTTCTTTTTACGATTTTTTTGCGGGTGTTGGTTAAGATTGAGTTTAAGACAACGATGAAAATAAAAAATCAGTTAACAGGAAAATTTAAGGCCACTAAAAAAAAACACACAGCAAAACTGGTAACTTATATGGTAAAACTAACTTGTAGTAACAAATTTTTGTTGCGGTTGTATTTGGCAGCAAAAACCGTAATCTTAAGACCGTGATCAAAAGACCAGAACGTTGGCTGTTGTTGTTGTTGTTGGCTACAATGGGGTAAAGCAAGCGAAAAACCAAAATATTGAAAAACAGCAACTAGAAAACACATCTAAATGTTGTTGATGGTTCTTTTACTTATTCGTTTTTCCAGTTAAAGGCGGAAGAATTTTTCTACAAAGTTTTTCTTTTAGTTTTCTTTTTGTCTAGTTTTGCCTAGATTCTTCTTTTAAACAAAGTTTTTTGTTGCAAAGTTCTCTGACTGTCTGTACGTCATTGTCTTAAGAAGGTGGTGAAGGACGTTAATAGTTGTTTCCTTTTATTTTATTTTATTTTTTTTTTTTTTTTGTGGGATTCTAGTGCTTTGTAGATGTTGTCAATGTTTAGTTGTTGAAATTCCTTTGTGGCACTTGCTGTTTATTGTATGTAGATGCTGGAGATATGTTTGATTGTTGCTATTTGCTATATATTGGGGTTGAGTTTCTTTTTTCTGCGGCAGATGTTGTCTGTTGATAACAAGTAACATATTTTTGCATTTAATCTGTTAAGAAACTTTTTCCAAGAATGTTTTTTTCCTCCTATAAATCTTTACAAAACTAACAAACTATCAATTCGTTTTCTTCTTTTATTAAAATGTTATCAACTTTTGCTTTTTACTGCATTTATTTCCACAATCATTTTCTCCCTTATCATTATTTTGTAATCAAATCATGTAGTTTTTTTTTGCTTTTTTAAAAGTTTTTAAAATTTTTTCATAATTTCATATTATAACTTAACAGAACACGTAATTAAACGCACGCGATTTTTTTGTTTGTTTTGTTTGTAACCAACACCAGCCGAAAACCAACGCACATACATATACACCACTTTGTGTATTTCGCATACAACTTCTTCTTTAATTTCATTCATAAAATTTTATTTATTTTTTTTTAAACTTTAATTAAAAAAAACACAAATAATTTTTGCCATTTTTTCTGTTATTAAAGAAACACGAGCGTTTCATATATCATGCGCTTTATAGTCTTCTTAAGGTTTGTAAGTTTTTGTCTTCTTTTTATTTTGCTTTTTAAAGCTTGGTTAGCAGCGACCGCTAATATGAAAAAAATTTGCCTTTAACGTTACGTACGAACCGGTCTCTAGCACTAAACTGAATTCATATAGGAACAGGTCATTCTTACAACCACTTAACAATAAACAAAATTATTTTTAAACATTCAAACGTTCAAACCAACTTAACACTCTTTTACTCCACTTTCCATAACCGCTCAGACTTGGATCACATAAATTTTCATGCGTTCCTATGGTCGCTGCTTAAGTTGTATCAAACTTTGTGCAACTACTTACAACTTGCGTACAAAGCATTTCAATTCCATTTGTGTCTTTGACTTAAAAAAAGTATCTCAAAGATATTTTACTCAAAACTTTGTTGAGTTTATGTGTTTTTAGTTGTTTGTATCTTATGATTTGTTTACGTTTGCAGACGGGGTTGGTATATGAACAAATATGGTTCTATTTTTTTAAATTATATTTAAAAATAAATTGCAAATTGTTTAATTACATTTTTAAGTTAGACAATGAAGAAAATGTTTTAGCTTAGTGTGTGTGTGATTTTTTTAATAATAATACTTATAATTTTCAAAATACTTAAAGGACCTGCCTTCAAACTCTTGCCATTCTATTAGTAACTAATACATCTAATTGGGTATTAATTTGTTAAATCCTTATATAGTTCCTAGGAGTCCTTCCGTCAAAAACACAATAGAGTTCGAATAGAAGAACCTAGGGAAGTTAAGTCTTGCTGATATATAATTTATATATCCAAATGGGTAGAGTTAAGCAAACAAAACAGAATAATGTATCAGAATTTATAATTAATCGCGAACCTTTTTTTTTATATATCCTGAAAGAATGAACGTAGTATAAAAAAAATTTCTAAAATATATTTTGTGTTTGGGGTCTGCTTCGCTACCCCAAACTGGTTACTGAAACTTCCCCCTTTTTCTATCACTTAATTTTTTATGTCAAATTGGACCACTTTCTTACTAATCAACACTTTTTTCGGGGGAAAACCCTATTCATTTGAATTTCTAAATAGTACCAAAAACGTATTCTATTTTTAGAGAAGTGACAAACGTAGTTTAAATACAATTTTTACCCGTTTTCACCCCCAGGCACCTTAATAATGGTTTTAAAACTTTGTTTTTATCTTGTTTAGTATAAGTTACCGATTTTTCCCTTTTTTACCCCCTAAATATGTGAATTTCAAAAAATCCCTTCTTGGTGGATCCTTAGAACAGGAGAGGAACCCACAGTCCAAAGTTTATGTCTCTAGCTTTGCTTTTGGGCTGTGCGATGATAAATCAATCTCTACTATTTTATATATACATACATATATAGAAAATTTACCATTAACAGTGTTTCCTTTGGTTTATTAAAAATTCATTAAAAATTCGTTAATAAAAACAAGTAAGAAATTTATAGTTTGCCAAATACAATCATATTGTATTTCCACCACGTATTTTATATTAAATACTTATAGTTATTTTTTATTGTGATTTAGACATTAGACATTTGTCAGCCAGATTTTTATTTCTTTTAAAAAATTTTATAATGAAAGTGATTGGACCAAGGACTTTTAATGGATCAAATTATAAAAAGTTGTATAAAATATTTGCCTTAATTCGATTCCAGTACTAAAACAGTTAACTGATAATAATATAGGCAAATTTTAGGGAGTGCTTTTTAAATATGAAACGAGTTTTGTAAAGGTTTAAGCTAATTTTTTAGAATAAGGCCTTATACTGTAGAATAAGGCCTTATAGTAGATTGACCATTACAATGCTGGCTTCTGTTTAATATTTTTTTAAATTTTAATTAAGGCTAGAAGTAACCAACAACCTATTGCAACCGAAATGAACGGCGTTGAACTTTCGATTCAAAAGGTTCTGTACAGCTTAATTTGTTGACCTACAAATGAATATGAAATAAAATTGTAAGCTGTACTTTAATAAAGCAGTTTACATCAAAAATTAGGCAGACGAACTGAAATTGCTAGGTAGATTAAGAAAGTGATTTGAAATTGAACGGTATAGTTAAAGATAAGTTTATTTAACGTTAGAAACATTAGCACATACGCATAATACCCTTCCCATATGCAGTGGTGTAAATAAATAAGAAAAGTTGCTTTAGAAAAACCAAAATTGAGACATTAATAGTTTTTCAGTTGTTTTGTAAGTCAATAGTGATGCAATTTATTTTAAAAAAAATAAACATTATTTTTACATTTGTATGTAAATAAATATAATTCAATTAAAAAATTAATTATTAGGAAGATTAACAAGATAAAGTATCACACAGCCATCTTTCATATCACACATAAGTAATATTAAAGAAATAGTTGTTATTATTATAATTTCTTTACATTTATTTCTCTTTTACTCAAAATAAAATTCTCTGTTTATTTTCTAGATTTACTCATTTTCACTACAACCTGTTTTCCTATTGGAATCTGGGCATTTTGTTGTTGCCGTATTTTCATCAATGCTACGTACTTGACGTACATACGATGTATGCACATACATATGTATGTACGTTCAAACGAACAAATTTAATTCACCAGGTGAGTTTTTCCATTTACATTATTAGTTTTTCCTGTCATTTGTTTTTCTCGTTTCTTGTTTCTTCACTTCTTCTTTGCCTTTTTATAATTTCTGATTTTCTATACAATTTCATTGTACACGTTGGTGATGTTGTTTCTGTTCTCCTCCTTGTTGTTTTCTATTGTTAATGCTTGCTCTCACAGTGTGCGAGTTTAAGAATTAACTTCATTTAGTTCAATTTAGTACATTTTGTTGCTGTTGTACTTGAATGGAAAATGTAAAGAAATGATTTTTCTTCTTTTGATATAGATGTTATTATTATTATTATTGTTGTTGTTATTGGATTTTGCCTTTTTCCTAAGCAGGTGAAAATTCATGTCAGGGCATCACTGCTGGCTGCTGTTGCCACTCATTTCTTTACCACTAATTCAATGGAATAGAAGAAAGTACAAAAAAAAAACAACTACACACAATGTAAGAAGATGACGACGACGATGTTGCAAGACTAAAATAAGATATTATTTTAGTGATAATCTGTGTGGTTAATTAGCTATTAATTTTAATGTGATTATAATGATTTTGTTCCATCTTAATACGTATCTTTATTGGTTGTGTTTCTTTTGTGTATGTTTGTATGTATGTCTGTGTATCTTTTGGATTATTTCCCTTCGTTTGAGGTTAAGTGTGTTAAAATATGAATGTAATAATAATTCGTAGCTTATTAAATTAAATCCATTATTCTCATCTTTGATATAATATTAATGTATTTATGTATGTATATACTTATGTACATATATATATTTGCGCAGGCAGATGACTTCTAATTTAATTCGTTCAGAAATCTTTAAAGGCAAATTAAAGGGATTAAAGTTAGATAATATAAAAATATAAGATAAAATTAATAGATAAAGAGAATTGTAGAACAATTTTTTTTTTATAAATCTCAAATAAATCATAAATTTTCTTTTAAGAAAAATTTTTTCTATAAAAAAAATTTATGTGAAACTAAAAGAAAGTTAATAAATAATAATTATTTTTGTTTAAAGAAAAACAAATTTACTAAAAATTGTCCGTAACAAATAAGTTTTCCAAAAATGTATATAAAAATATGTATTTTTAAGGTGAAACATAACAGTGTTTTAAAATTAATTTTTAAATGCATAAAGCAAAATTTATTTTGAATCGAAAATATATCTATAATTTTTCATAACGAGAACATTTATCAAAAATGTTTTATAAAGGAAAAATTATATTGGTGTTTTATGATGCAAAATTCATTATAGTTTTTCTAAAAAATTTATGGAACATTTTTTTTAACTGTTACAAAAATTTGATTTAAACTTATAATTCGTAAGATTTTTATTACTTTGAAACAAATAGTTTTTCTTTTTTAAAAAACTAGTTAAACGTTTTCTATGAAAGACGAATTCAAATTTTTTATTTGTCTTCACTTGCATAAAGGCAAGTTTTTGAATGTACCCCAACGATATATTTTAATTTGTTTGTTGATTATTGAGTTTGATATTGACAGGAATGGTCTTCTGTTCTTTTTTTTCGTACCTTAGAAATTTTATTGTACATACTTCGAATTAAATTCCACATTTTTTTGTGCCTTTAACAATTTAATTGCAAAAAATGTTTGTGATATTGTATGCTAAACTGCAGCCACAAATGTGGGCTTTAGTGGAAATTAAATCACACATTAGCACACACACACATTTATACCTACACAAATGTGTGTGCTCTCTTCCCTTCTCGCTCTCTTATTTGGACCATTTTGTGTACAATAATTTAAATCTCTCAATTGAAATCTTGTTAATTGTCCTACAAAAAATCCGTTAAAAACATTTCCTAATTAAACAACATGTACCACCATCAAAAAAAAAAAATTACCGTTGCATACAAAAACAGCTTCGGTGCTACTTACCACCACAAATGCTGATGCTGTTGCAACAGCAGCAGTGACAGCGACAAAATATCGAAAAAACCAAAAATGGGAAAAAATGGTCATTTGATTGGAATTTTCATTTATGTTTATAATGGTTGGCAATAATAGCAACAACAACAACAACTATTGTTGACACTACAACAGTTTTTGTTGTTGTTGTTGATTTACTGGTCAAAAAATAAAACTTTTTTACTTGTCCATTTTCAGTTTTTAGGCATCCGACTTTTTTTATATTTTAGATTTCTTTTTTGTGTTTTTGTAACTAATTACAACAATGTTTGTGGTTTTTACATTAACACGTTTCGATTAAAATTCAAGCTTTTATAATTTATGTACATATGTATGTATGTATGTGTGTGTGTGCGTGTGTGTTAACTGTTAAAAGTTTACAAGTCTCATCTAAGTTGGTTAATAGTGCGAATTTAAGGTATTTCTCCATTTTTGTTTTCTTTACACAATTTCAAGTTGCTGCTGATACTATTTGGAGCTTATACTGTTGTAGTTGTTGTTTTAACGCATTTATTTTATGGGATTTTTGTTTAAATAACCCAAAAATTTTATTTGATTTTTGTTAGCTTTTTTTGTTATTTTAGACACAAATGCTAATTTAAATAAAGAAGCTTGAAGGAATGAATTCTTTATGAAATGTTGAAAAACATTAAGACTTACAAACTCTTTCTTTACACCTCTGGATCATTAAGAATTTATTTGTTATTTAAAAGGGTTTCATGACGGGAAATTTTCTTTAAACATACGGCCTTTCAATGCAAAGTGCTACGAGGGTCTGAAATCAATAAAAAAAAATTAGATACATTTTGTGAAGTTTGGGGGCCATTTAAAACAGACCGATAGAAAGTCAAGACGCAGTTTTAAATGGTTAAAAAAAATGTTGTTATCTGATTAAAAATTAAAACTGACACCTTTAAAAATCTGCTTTCCAGTATACAACACAACACAATGTAATAGTATTCATTGCACTTAAGTCCCAAATACATATTTGTGGTTGAAATAATAAAAAAAAAAACGTTTCTCAAGCTTAACAAAAACAAAAACGATTATTATAAACATATTTTTTTAAGAAAAAACTTTAAAAAAAGTACAAACAAACGGTCATTGTCTATTGAGTAAACAGATTATTATGGACTGTGAGTATGTACATATTTGCTTCTCATTATCTACGGTAAAAGTGTTGCGCATGCGCAACACTGACAATAAGCAACGCTAAGCTGCTGATGATGACGACGCCGATGATGCTGATGGTGGCTAAGTAAACTCCTGATACTATTGCTAAGACAGTTGGCCAGCCAGCCAGTTTATATACAAGCTGGTCAAAATGTTTTTTTAGTTTTATGGGACGATTTTTAGCTTTTATTTTTCCAACCAATTTCTTTGTACTTTGTGCTCCACACTTTTTTTCACGTTTGCTTCCTTAAAAGTTTGAAAAAAAACGACAGCAACAGATTTTTTTGTTGTTGACTTTTTTCGTTTGCATTGCGTCGCTAATAGAAAAATAACAATGTTACGATGCAACGATGTAACGGTTTGGTGAGAGATGGTGATTGTATGATGTTGGCGATACCTTTTTTCTTTCATTATTGTTCTCTGTTGCTGTTTGTTGTGGCTGTTTTGTTTTGTTTATAGAATTGTTTTAAGGTTATGGTTTTATGCGTATATTATTATCATTGTTGTTCCTATATTGTTTACATTGTGTTGTTTTTCCTTATTTTTTCCCAGTAAACAATGGTTTAACAAAAAGGTGTTATTTCTTTTAACTTTTTAATATGCATATAGAGAATTTAACAAACATTTTGTAAAGTTTTCTTTAGAAAAGTTAATTATGGGTGCCTTTTATCAATAATGATTTATTTTAGTTAAGAATATCTATTTTTTGTGAACTGAAAACATTTTTGCGTTCTTTTTTCATAAACAATTCTTAATAATTGTCAAAGGCTTAAAAATTTCGTTGGTAGCAACATGCTTCTTTTATAATATATTTTAAATATACAAAATATCTGTCAGAATTATTATAAAATATAGCCTTATCCACATATTATAACCTTTAGTGTCGGTTGGAGTAACTAACAATTTACTAACTTTAACACACATACATACATAAATACACATAGTGAATTGTATATAAGAGTTGGTACAGCCGAATATATCGCTATTACTTGTTAATAGCAATTTTAAAAATACATATTTATTCCTAAAATTATTTTAAACAAATTTGTAGAATACATTCTTTGAAGGAAATTTTTAAAAAAATTTATTAAAATTATCAGAGGGAAAAATGATCAAAAGTAATAAAAAAAGTAATTTGTTGAAAATTTATACAATTTTTGGTGTTAGAAAAAATATATAAAAAACCAATAGAGAAGTTATTGAAAACCTGTCATAAAACAAACATTGGTTTCGTAAAATTTTTTAAGAACTCGAAAATTTTCTTAAATTTATCAAGAACTCTTTCTATGAAATATTGAAAACTAAAGTTTCATGTAAATATTTTAAAATCGAAAAAACGAAAATGTGTTAAATTCAAGCCTGCAATTACAGGAAACCATGATTGGATGACTTAATTATCATTATTTCACGACTTTTATGCAGTTTCTTTCAAGTCAATTGTTTTCCTATTGCACTTTGGTCTATTTGTTGGGTTTCTATTTCTAATAAAACTATGTATAATTATGCGCAAATATGTTTGTCGAATAACTTTTTGTTTACTTTTCAAACGTTTCTTTTATATAATTTCAAAATATTAGATTTTTTTTTTTGCTTTTTCTCTCAACTAAACCTATAAAACAATGGCTAATTCTAAGATTTAATCAAGCGCGTAATATAAGCCAAAAATGCGCAGAAAGAAAAAACTCAACAGAAAATGTGTCACTGTAGTTTAAATAAAGAGGAGGCAATCCAAACTACTATACGGCTTTAACAACAATAAAGCTGAAAATTGTTATTAAATCTTTAATAAATAAAAAAAAATCACAGTCATATTTTCTTGATGCATTTTAATTTTTGTTTTTCTGCTGCTATTTCATATTGTTTGTTATTTACTTTATACGTTTTGTTGTTGTTGTCTTTTTCATCGTCACCGTCATCGTTGTTGTAATAACAAAAATATTATTTTATAATTGACATTGACTACGGTGGGAATGCTGGTTATTACCAAAAATGAAAGTCTTCTTTTAAACTTAAAACATTTTAAACATAATGAAAAATTAAAAGACACACACACATTTAGGATGAGATTTCTAATTATTTGTAATAACAACAACAGAAATATAAAAAAAACAAGGAATTGGGTGAATATTAAAAACGAACAGAGCAGTAACGAAAGAATGAAAGAATCCATCTACTGATTTAACTTTTATGTCTTGCATACCAATCATCATCATCATCGGTCATTCTTTCATCAGCATTGTCCATCGTTATGATGATAGTCACTGATAGTTCACTATCATATTTATAATCATTTATCTGTATTATTGGTATTTATCCTTTGTACAGACAGACGGACAGCCAAATTATTTATAGATCGATTGTTTTTGCTTCCATGTGTGTTTGAGGATTTGTTTGTGCTTAAAGAAGGATTTATACAATTACCTTAAAAATTACAAACTACAATTAAGTGACAATTTTTTGTATTTTTTCGATTGTTGTTGTTGTTGTAATTTCTTTTCTTTAGATCGTCTTGTTTGTTAGAAGCAGTAGTCAGTAGATACGTGATTATAATATAACTAAGAGTTTTTTTTTTGGTCGGCGTTTTAGTGTTTGCTTTAACTTATTAAATATATTGACTACTGGGGTTTTTTTTATTAAAAACAAATCAGACAGTGGGAACAAAAAAGGCGAAAAGAATTTAAATAAACTGGTTTTAATTATAAACTGCAATTATAAACAAATTTTAAAAATACTTACTTTTTTGTGTTTGCGCATAAAAATGCCAAATTTTGAAATGGTACTGAACCGCACCGCACTTTTTTTCAACTATTCGGTACTTCTATAAGTTTTTAAGCAAAAAAAAGAGAATCAAAAGCAAAAAAAATACTTAAATTTTTATGATTTTAAGATTGATTTAAAATTAAAAATTTTCTAAACTACTTATGTATTTTTTGTGGGCAACATGAAAAATGGCCAAAAACTTAAAAATTAAAAATGGCCCCAAAAATTTCTAAAAATTTTGGCAAAATGAAAAATGACCCCAAACTCAAAAATAAAAAATTTTCCATAGTATCATAAAAATAAAAAATCAAAAATGACCCTAAAATCAAAATGAAAAATGCTCCCAAAAATAGGAAAAATGGCCCCAAACCTTTGTGTTGTTGTTTTTAATGTAAAAAATTGGGTTATTTTTCATTTTTACTTTGGGGCCATATTTTATTGAAGCTTTTTTTTATGATGCTTTTTTGTGAAATAAAAAAATAATTTTAAAGTGTAATTGCTTAAGGCCCTGACTGCCTATTCTACAAAGTCGTGCGATTATGTCAAATAAAAATCGTATAGAGCTCTGTTCTACGTGAGAAAATCGCAACAAAATGTGCCACACTGTCATACAAAAAACTCATCTTAACAAATATTCTCGGTCCCAAATTTATTTATACGTTTCTATGCAATAAAAATAAATGACTTGTTATTTTTTTGTAGAGCTGCTTTACAAAAAGCAACTCTGATCGCACAGAAACTAATATTTTATGACAATTTCCAAAAGATTATCAAATCGGAAACACTTGTCACAAAATCTGTCACACATATGCACTTTTTGTCCACACTATCACACTTTCTGAACACACATACAATTTTTGACATATCGAACGACTAAATCTGATAGTCAGTCAGCAGAAATAAACCATTTTTTAGACAAGGTTTTGCCTAAAATTTATTGGATTTTGCTCGTTAAAAATACAATACGTTTTGATGAAATTAAACAATTAAAGTTACACTGACTATATGTAATATTTTAACCTATAAAACAAACCTTTTTCGTGTGGTCACACTTAATTTAGTGATAGAGTTATATTGTTTATAAAAGCAGCTTCAAAGATCACTTTAGCAAAATATATAAAAAAATGTTGGTATGACCCTTAAATTTAAATAATGCAAAATTCGTTAATTTGCAGTCTGAACACCTTTTAAATATCGTATAATCTGGCTAATTGTTCGACATATTGATCTTATTAAAATTATTCACTAACGTTAAAAAAAATCGACTTTAAAGAGCCACTAAATCTTATGTTAATAACGAGCACTCATTTAACATACTGTTTAATCCTATAAGTAGTTCAAATAATTTGACATCAGTTGTTTAACAAAAAAAGTTAAATTTATTTTAAAATTAGGAAATTTTTATTGAAAATAATTTTTTTAAGTTTTTTATTTTATATCTAAAAAAATGCAGAAAATATTTAAAGGTTTTTTAATACAGAATTACAGATTAATACATAATACAAAATTGGATTTCTTTTAAACCTAAAACTTTTCTTTTTTACTCTTTCACTGTCCCACTGTTCCCCCTTGCAATAAACTCAGTAATGCTGACTGCAATTAACTGGACATTTTCCCTTAAAGGCCACAAGTCAGTGATCGTATTTGTTAGTTGGTTTTGTGCGTGTTGTACCTTTTAGTATGCATAAGTGTACATGAGTATGTATTTGCGGATAAGTGAGCAAGTGAGCGAGTCAGTAAGTGAGTGAGTGTGTATTTATTACCAACAGCATCAGCATAATCAAATCGTCGTAGTCGTTATTGTTCTCGAACTAGAAAAAATAACTATGATCTTGTAGCAATATAACACATATTGTCTGTTGTTGTCGTTGCCATCGTCAACGTTGAGTTGTTAAAGTGGAATGTTTAGACCAACATATTCCAAGTTCTGAAAGAATCACAAAAACAATATTAAAAACAGACAAGGGAACGCAAAAAGAATCATTATACCGCACCTTATGCTCAATACGCATTTTAAAGTTACACAAACCAACACTACATGCAACTTACCAACTAAAAATGAAGGGTATAAATAAATATATGGCTAAGAAAAAAGATTTTTCCCTTTTTCGCAAAAAAGAAACGGACAAACAAATAAATAAACTCTAAAGAAAATGGTAAAACAACCAAAATAAAATTTAAAAATAAGAAGTTTCATTTATGTGCAAAATCAAAGAAACTGCATTATGCAGCCAGTCAGCAAGTGGTAGCTGCAGCACACGACGTTCTCTTAAGAATTGTTTGAATGCATACTTGAAAAACATTTTACATGCCTTTCCTTCCTGTTTTCTATAGCAACACATATACACGTCCATATATAAATATGTATGTATATTTACCTAAAATAGTTTGTATATGTCTCTACTCTACATACATATTTTAATACAATTACAATATGCGAGGTTGGCAATTAATAGGTTGGTTAACGAAATAGCTGACGGATGAATCTATTATTTATTTTATCAGTTTAACGAAAGAAGCGTTAAAGAAATCAATCAAGATTTTAATTGCATTAATTTGCTAGTTGGACTAAATCAAAAATCTGTTCCTAAAACGCAGTACAAAAGTAATCAAAACTTATTATTTGAATATATGTAACTCGAAAAAAATCATTTTAAACTTTAAGACGTCTAGAAAAAAAATAGCCATATTTTGATTTAAAATCTTTGTTTAGCATATAAAGTGGCCCTCGTACATTATTGTAAATTTATTCGCGCTTATTATGCGTATTTTCAATAAGCTGTTGTTTTTCTTAAGGTTTGTCTCATCTACTTAAGGGCGTTTTGGTTTCTTTTATACATGTACCTACAACAATATAAGATGCAGTAGCGAAAACGTTAAACATATTGATATGTACACTTTAAATACCTTGGCACTGTGGGTCTAAAATTTTTCTGTTGCATATAGTTTTTTTATGTTTATGTTGCTAAATGTTAATCTGGCTTTGCTTTTTATCTAGTGGAAATCAGAATAAAAATGTTAATTATTTACAAATTTAAAAAAAAAATCGTCATCAATTTACAAAATAAGCCCCTTGATATTTTTGGACAGCTGTAATTAATTAATTTTTTCCAAATAAATTGGATACGAAATTCTTGTTAACTGAATATCTTTAAAGGTTATAAATACCGAAATATGTCAATTGGTCTCTAAGGAAGTGCGATTTGACGACACCTCTTGATTATTTTCTGTTGGGCCAGGTGATGTCACTGGTTTGTTCTGATAAATCAACAATAATTAAGGCCTTCGAGGCCAACACTGCTCGTGTTACTAGTGACATATGACTAGAAATATTTTGACTGTAATAAACAATATTTAGACCCATTGTGCATGATAGAAGAAATAGTTTTGTTTATTTAGGTTTATGTTTGGTCAACGGTTACAATGTTGTTATTGGCATATTTTAAGGTCTTCAAAGTGAAGTGAATATTTGTCATGAAAATTTACAACATAAAAATATTTATGTTGGCTCTACTTGACGACTGAGTTTGTTGGTTTAATGCCTACCTTCATGCCAGTTGCATGCTTAATGCCAACCAAATCAACAACGATTCTCCTTCTTTTTTTTTTCTTCTTTCTTTTGTATATTTTGTCTATTTTGTGCGAGTTTGGCAAAATGTGCGAAAATGTCTTGAAAATATTCATTGTATGTTTTAAAGATGCTAAACAAACAAAAGATCTTTTAACGACACATTTATACAGTGCCTAAGTGATTTTTTCCTCCTATTTTTTTCTTTATTCGTTGTTCAATAAAATCACTCCCTGTAAACCTGTAAAGTTGTATTTTTTTTACTATTATTTTACTTAAAGCATTGGATGGATTTCTTTTGTTTGGTTTGTTAAAATATGTAATTAAAGCATAAATTCCTTGTTTTCCTTAAGGAATTTCCTTTGTTGCGTTTAACGTTTGAAAATTGTTTTTTTTTTCTTCTTCATTTAATAAAACCCCATATGGTGGCTGAAAACAGAAACAAACAAAAAAAAACCCACTTAAATCTTTTGGTTAAAAGAGTCGTTTGATTTTAAAAACAAATATAGAAAGTATGGAAAAGTATAGAAAATATATTTTCCCTCATTTTTTATCTACATATGTATGTATATTTTTCTTCGTTTCGATTTTTTTTATCGTTTGTATTCCCAATTTCCATTTGAATGGTTTTAACTGACCTTCTTGGCACTTAGCATATTGTAATTTGATTAGTTTTGGTTGCAATTGCCAAAAATGGTAATTTGTACAAATTGCAATATGGAAAAGTTGTTAGTTTAGCTTAACTTAGCTTAACTAGCAATAGTATTCGCAAAAGCTGCTGTTGTTGCTACTGTGGTTGTGGATGTTGCTGCCTTATGTACGTACTTTGCGATAGCCCAGCTATAAAGCCAATATGAAAATTTAACGAAGAAAAAAAAACAAACAGAAGCAGCGTACAAAG
>NDXZ01003647.1:0-20836 GCA_003055125.1 Paykullia maculata | reverse complement strand
AGTACAGGATTCCTATTCCCCAAAATTGTTTAAATTTGAGTCGTAGCGTCGTCGGTACGATGGTACGTACTGACGTTGCTACGACCAATCTGTGTTGCTTGGGAGGTAACCACCCGATACCACCACAACCCCCCGGGAACGACTCTTTCCACAAAGTATTTATTTTTCTATGCATAATGAACAAAAACAAAAAAAAGGGGATATATAAAAAAAAATCATAAAAAAAATGGCGCAAAAACGCGCAACGTTTTTTTTTCATATTTCATATTTTATAGTGATGTATAACATTTTGGGGATCGCGATGGCCCTCACTTTCAAAAACCTTTTGATATTTTTTTTTTCTCAAAAAGTGAACAAAAAAACCGTTTTGTTAATTTTAAACGAATTTTTTTATAATAAAAATAAAAAAAATGTTTCTTAAAATTATTATAAACAGCTGTTAATATAATCTTTTACAGGAAAAAGAAATCAATGTAAAACCTTTATTCTTTACAATATATTTTTTTGTGACTAAACAAAAAAATATATTGTAAACCTCCCAAAAGCGTAAAAAGTCAATAAGTAAGTTCCCATGCAATTTACTCAACTTTCTTGACTTTAACAGTGTCCCAAAACGACAAATCTCAAGCAAAAGTCTTGACAATTCACTAAACGATGCAAAATTTTGTTGTCTGTCGAGCTGCGTACTTGAATTTTTACATTTCTTAAATTTTACTTTTGACCAAATGTCTGGCTTGATTGGCTTAATACCCCTATGTGAGTCGTATGGCTCTCACCATTTCTAATAAATTTTCTAAACGCTGAGACTTTTCATTTTTTTTTTACAGCAAAAAAAAACAGAGTTGTAATTTTACACCAAAAAAGAAACAGAGTTGTTTGCAAAAATAATAAAAACAGCTGTTGTTGTGTACCTTGCCTGCCGTGTGTGATTAATTGAAATGTGATAGTGTAGACACAAAATGTATTGAGAAAATTTTCTATCTGATTTTTTAGACAATCAGAACAAAAATCACTTGATTTTGCTCTTACAAAATCCTATGGAAATCTTAAGACTTGTATAATAGTCTGAAGCCACCTTTACTAGTTAGTATTACAACAACTATCTCGAACCTAATTTTAATTTTTTTTTTCAATTAAAATATGTAAATAAAAATAAAACAAATTTGGGTGACTCAAAAAAGAAATGGAACCGAATCCAATTTCAATTGCTCTCACACCCTTACAGCGACTAAAACAAGCATAAGAAAAAAAAAAACACTGAAACACTGTTTCGAACTTAGAATTATGCGCTCTTTTATGCAAATTTAAATTTTTTGTTTTGTTTTTTAGTTTATCTACATGTGTGTGTGTTTACATGTAGAGATTTTAAAAGCCCGGTAGCTGCATAAAAATGATTTATATGTTGCACATTATAATGGCGCAGCTTATGTGTTAACCCAACTTGTTGCAGTTGTTGCAACATAAAAGAAAACAAGGCAGAATTTCCTGTTTATTTATTTATACATTTTTTTTGTAAACTCTTTAAGCAAATGTTATCGATTTTGCAACTGCAACATTGACTCATATGTTATATACGTATGCGTGTCTGTGTTTTAGTTTATTGTTGCTGCTGGGGGTTACTTACTTACACATGTTGTTACGTGATAAATATCAGGCAACAAAATTATTCCATTTATTATTCTCAGCTCATTTGTTGGCTAAAATATTCGCAGTGTTGCTGGCTACACAAGCCACTGTTGGCTGCAGTGGTTATCGTTAATGTTGTAAATGCAAATGTTCTTTTTGACATAATACCACTAAATCGAAGCTTAATCATTCTCACATCCTCAGCTAGACTCTATTTTTATCTAATGATGAAACCTGCTGTTTCTATATTTTTATTTCCAGCTGGATTTTATTTTATCTAACAAAACAAAAGCAAAAAAAAAAAAACGAAACTAATAAAGTGTCTGTATGGATCTGTGTATGTTTATCTTTTTATTATTATTATTTTCAGCATTTCATTTGCAAGTTTTAAAGCCTTTTGGCTGTTT
The DNA here is from genome assembly GCA_003055125.1 of Paykullia maculata. Classification (NCBI taxonomy): domain Eukaryota; kingdom Metazoa; phylum Arthropoda; class Insecta; order Diptera; family Rhinophoridae; genus Paykullia; species Paykullia maculata. The sequence continues at coordinate 18,803 of NDXZ01003647.1, read as the reverse complement.
CCCATTTTAATAAATTTATATCTCATACAGCTACAAAGATGATTAACTCCTTTCAAGTCATAAATATTTTTCAGTTGCATAAATCAAAATTCAATTACGGTTTTCATATCATATTAAAATGCGTCACTGTCAGTGTAAATATGCAATTCCTTTAGAAAAAAAACTTAGGAAATTATGTCAAATTTAACTAGAAGGAAGTTGTAATATTATTTGAATACAAATTAATCAGTAGTTAAGCTTTGTTTTATCTAATAGTTAATATAGAAAATAAATTGCATGAAGTATGTTTTAAATAAATAATTGAAAACAAAATCGAACTTAAATTTTTAAGAAATAAATATACTTTAAACAACAAGACTTTGTATTAACGAAAATTAAGACTTTTAAATATATAAAACTAATTAAAGCCAAAGAGTTTCTGCATAATACTTATCGGTTGAAACTTTAAACAAATAAAAATTCAATATTTGGCCATGACGAATCCTAAATACCCTCCATCAATTACAAATTACTTGCAAAATATTTTAATTCAAAACTATTTTTTTTTTGCAATCTCTAATGAACAGAAAATTCTTTAGTTATTTAATAAATATCTCAGCCGGTTTTTAAATAGAAATATTCTATATGAATCTGTGCAACATTTGGGGACTCTAAAAAGTTAATTTCAACAAACATAATAACAGGAGGCTATTGTTTTAACGACTCCTCTATTATAAGGATTCACAAATAATTTACTTTATTATTTACTAGCTTTTAACCCGCTACTTCGTAGCGCACTTTTCAAGATTTATTTAATCTAAAAATTCTAATTAGCTGTTTTGTGTTTCAAGACTCATAAACTCAAAATATGTAAAAAAGTAACCTAAAAGTCAAAAAAGGACTTTTTCAAATTTTCTCCCTTCTCATACTATTTTTTATGTCTAAAGGAATCTGTGTTTCAAATTTTACCTAAATTGGCCCAGTAAATTACTATTAAACGCATTTTTTCGGTTTTCCCCCTTTTTGGTACTTTTTTAGTCCCTAGAATGGCAACATTTTTTCCACAAATAGTTGTTGAAATAGTAGAAGATTTTCATGAATTTCATGTGGCGATTTTTATGAACGCTATTGAAATTCAAAAAAATATTTTTTTAAAAAAGTACCAAAAATAAGTACAATTTTTGTCCCTGTAAGTTTGAATTTCAAAAAATTATTTATATTTTTTGGAGATGTAACGAATGCAGTTAAAAAAAAATTTCTATGTTTATTGGTTTAGAAGTTCAAGGGGCCTCAAAAAAGTACCAAAATATAATTTTTACCCGTTTTTGTCCCATAGGACCTAAAATTTGAAAAAAGTACCAGACACCTGTCCGCTTATTTTTGGAGTAGAGTACAATGCTTTTTAAACTTTGTTTATATCATGTTTGGTTAAGAAGATAGAAGGTTACCGATTTTTCCCTTTTTTACTCCCTAAATATCTGAATTTCCAAAAATCTATGCAACGATAGAGGAACCCACAGTCCAAATTTCAAGTCTCTAGCTCTATCTGTTTGGGCTGGGCGACGATGAATCAGTCGGTCAGTCAGTAACTTTACTGCTTTATATATACATATAGATTATACAAAATTATTTTTAACCTTCACAGAAAAAAATATCGGCACCTTTTTTCTAATTAAGGTCTTTTTAGAATTTAGAATTAAATTTAATTACGGTTTTAATTAATTCGATTAATTATTTCATCAACAATTGTATTTATTTATATTTTTTTCAATTAGGTTCTTTATTAGTAAAAAATTTGTATTTAATTAAATAATTAATTCATTCAATTAACTGCCTTATTGAGTTGATCTCTTATAAAAAATGTTGGTTTTTTACCATTAAAGTTTTAAAATATTAAAAACTGATATTGCTATTAATATTTTAGTCGTTGCGATGGTGTACTGGTTAGAGCGTCGAACTTTAAAACCGAAGTACCGAAGTAAAAAGCGAAACACACCACTTAACTAAACACAACCACGACCCAATCATATGAGACGTTATTTCGAGGCAACATTAATTGATATTTTTTCGATTAACATTTTGAATAATTCAATTAACAACTTGTTTAAAGTAAATTTTTTTTTAATTAATTTTTTCTTATTAAAATCTAAAATTTTGTTAATTGGAAACAAATCGATATTTTTTATATTTTATTATTTTAAGTAATACATGTAGTCATTTTGGTGATAGGTGCAAGTTTGAATATTTTTTTTGCTTGGTTGAATCATTTTGGTAATTAAAACAATTTGTTTAGTTTTTGCTGTGTTGCTACTTATGGTATATGGGGTATAAAAATTAATTTTAGAGGTGGATTCACCTATTTTGCCCGGACAACTTTTTGTTGTTAAGTTTGATGTCTTTCTAATTAAGAGAGAGAAAGATGACATTTTCTGGACAACTCTCAGCTTATATTTTGTTGAATTATTAAATGTTTGCATATTGAAGTTATACCTTAATATGCCTTGTTTTTACACATATATTTGTATTTTATAAGGCACGTTTGGTTTTCATGACAATTTTTCAAAATGAATGAATTTTGCTGCTGAAGTTATTTTATTTATAATTGGAAAAATAACAACTTCTTTATTATAAAATTTATTTTCTAATAATTATTTTCCAAGAAAAATATTTAAAATATAAAAACATAAAAACTTGATTTGAAAAATAATAATTACAGAAACAAATATCTATATAAAAAATAACAAATACAAGTTAAAAAATGTTTACAAACATCCAAACATGTAGTAGGACACTACAGCTGCAAAAAACAATCAGTAAAAAAATGGGTAAATCCACCTAAAGATGCCAAACGCGAAATCCTGTTTCAAAAACTAATAGGATTTTTGGAATTAAAAAATTCTAAATTTTAAAAAAACCGAAATCTTATTTTGGGATTTTGGGGGTTTAAGATTATATCGTTTAGAAACGAAACCTGGGATTTAATAGAACCATTCCCAATAAGCATCTCTATATGTAATTAAAATGATACGTCTATATCTAGTAAAAGCTTTAAAAAAATCTATATAAATGTTGTATTTTTTGAATCGATTTTATTAAAAAAAAAAAATATTCCTGATTTAATAATCATATGAACTAGAGCCTTACGATATTAATTGACATTTATATGTAACAGTTCAACCAACTAATTTTCAAAAAAAAGTTTTAAATAAAATTTTCTTTAAAATTATATTTTCATCTATATTTGTTTCTTATTTAAAAACAAAAAAAAACTTAAATAAATTGAAAAAAATATATCTAATAAAACAGGTATTTTTGGGAAAATCCCTGTAAAGAATGTATGTCAATACAAAAAACGCTCTTTTCTAGCAGCGTCTTAATATTTATCATTGCGTTTTTTCTTAAATCTTTAGCTGCCCCTGCTGATCAGTTGAAAATAACAATTAAAGTTTTATAAATTTTCCTTTGAATATGCCAACCTCAGAAGTATTGGATTGTTTTACTCCATTCTACAACAAAGTATTGAATTTCTGTTATGTTACGATTTTTGCGTTTTTTTTCTTGTGCAACAATTAAATTGGAAAATATTGCATTAAACGAACATATTATTCGATTTTTAACACAATTTTTTTGATATCACGTACAACACATCTCACGCTCTTTAACAAAGACTTTACTTTGAATTAACCAGACCAAAACTACAAGCAACAATAACAAATTAAAGGCAGACAATACACGTTTTAGACTTTTTGTAAACATTTGGGGTTACCATTTGCTCGAAAACAACAACAACAAAAAACACACAGTTTGCTTACGCATAAATACAAATGGGGCAATTTTTGCAAGTTTGTATGAAAATGGAGAAAAGAAAACGACAGAAAAAAAATGATTGAAATGAAAAAATATTATTAGAATCAGATTTTTTTTTCCACATACAAAATCATGAAGTTTAAAGATCAGAATTAACTCCGTCCACTTTTTCAAGGTACAACTTTAAGCAGCACAAATAGTTGTTACAAAAGGATTTTCGTTGATATGATTTAAACGATTGTTTAATTTTGCGATAATTTAATACTTAAGGTTAACATTTAATTGTTAAAGGTTCAATAACTAAACTAAAGTGTGAAAGTAAATTACAATTTTTTAATAAAATTATGTAAATATTTTTCCACATATGGATGTAGAATATCACAGCAAAAACTGGGTAATGAATTGCTCTTACTCAATAGCATTATTTTCAATGAGTTATAACATATCGTCTGCATTACTTAGAAGTAGTTTTCTAATAACAAGATTATATTATGAAGCGAAATAATTTATTTGTTAGATATCTAAAAAGAAATAAATGCTGCATAGACTTTGGCTGAAAAAATTGTTAGGAGCCACTTAACTTAACTATTATAATTCTGATTTGGGTTAACAAAAGTATAAGTAATTAAATTTTCGTTGGATGTTTATGAATTTCAGACGTTTTTAAACTCTAAAGGTTTTTCTAAGTTTTTCCGTAAAACGTAACGTACAGAAGAAGTAACAAACCTCAGTTTTGTTCTTAGAAAGTCATATATAAAACATTTTTAATAATGAGTTCTGTCGACCCATACAATCAATTTTATATTTTATTTATTAAAAGCAAGTAGTTATATAATATTTTAAAAGTAATGACGCATTCATATCCTGATTTGCCTTTAATAGTAAGTAGTGACTTAATGGCATTAAAGTAATGACTTTACAAAATCCCTTTTTGTAAGCGAGGGTGGTAATCACTTATTTAAGTCCCTATTTGTAAGGGAGCGGGGTATATATATATGTATATATGTACCCTGTAGGTGGAATGCCGAAGCAGACCACTATCATCCCGGGTCCCTTTTCGACCTCCTTCGTCAGCCAGTAACATTCGGACCAACAGCCGGTATGGCGGGTGTCAGACTATCACCGCGTCACGCGCTTACCCAAGGCTTTTCTCTTTACTCTAGGTAGTTGTCGACCTTCTTTCTCATCATGAAGTCTTTGTAATTGTCAGCATTTGCTTCAGGCTGAGGTTTCTCATCCCGCTCACATCAAGTGTGTGACTGCCTGTGATCCTCAGTCTAATGCTGGCCACGGCTTGACATTCACATACAACATGCGCTGCTGTCTCAACCTCTTCCAGGTACAGTCTACAAATATCATCTTCCTCGACTTTCATCTTGGTCAGATGGTATCTAAATTTAACGTGTCCTGTTACCAATGCAGTTAACCAACTCAGAGTACTCCGATTATATTCAAGTTACCATGTTGCTTTTCTGCCAGGGGCTCTTTGAGCACCATACGAGCCTGCCTACAAGTAGCTGTCTTCTCCCACCTCTGCACGTACCAAGGGAGCTGGGTAAGTACTTGCCTCAAATGACATCGCCGTGTTAAAGTAATGGGTTAAAATGCCAAAGGTAAGTAGTGCAACTACCTGTTTTTATAATTTTAACTCATTACAAAGCAATGCAAGTTTTTGCTGGGATTATCCACTTTTCCCCCGTATCAAGCATAATAGTGCAAGCGTAAGTTTAGTTTTTTAATAACATATGTAGTTGCTATTATTAATACATTTTGTTTTTCAGAGGCAGCCGAATACAGAACTGAAATTCTTAAAACAAATAAGGCAACAATATTTTGATATCGTAAGACGACCTTCTTACGGTAGTCAGATTTGACAACTCGGTTTCGTTTCTTATATCTAAAATGGCTGCCAATTGAAATTGTTTTTTTTTTAAGGAATTTAATTTTACTTAAATAAATTTATTTTATGTAAAAGAAAATTGAATACAAAAATTGTTATTCATTACGAATTTAACGAAATAGTTCTTGGCATAGAATAGTACGAGAATACATGTGTATGTCACTACTGGACAGTTAATTAGAAATTATTTAGGAATAAATAATTACGAACGTAAATATATAGAGATGGAAATAGATAGAGAGTTTTTGTTTTTCAACACAACCACAGAATGAGAGAGAGATAATTTATTGCTTGTCGCTGTAATTATAATTAGGCTTTTTATCAGTGGTAAATTCATTAGTGGCATTGTCAGCAACCACACAACTTCTGTCTGTTTAATTATTTGTTGATTTATTTCCATTTAGGAATGTTACGTGAGGGATATAAATTTAACAAAAAAAATTTTAAGTTTTTCTTTTTAGAGTTTCAAAAGTTGTTTTTACACGTCAAAGTATACACTCGTGTAAGTATGTAAGTAGGTTTGTATGATTTTATGTATAAATGTTGGGTAATTAATGTGTACTATTGTAAGTTGAAATTAAACTTAAAGTGAAACCATTGGATTTTCGTTAATAATTTATAATGTTGACTGGCAACAGTCATTTATCATTTTTGATTTTCCATTACCGCAATATCTAGCATTAACACTTGGTTTAAACTCTAAGAGACCTCAAAGTTATCAGTGAATAATTTTTTTTTTCCTTTTGAACATGTAACTATACGAATACTAAGAAATAGTTTAGTGTTTTAAAAATAAAAGAAAAAAGAAACAAACAAATAACAATTATTATGTAATTCCTGAATTAATTACTTTTGAAAAAATACCACAAAAATTCCATATAATAATTCTTTTGTTTTTATTTATTTAAAAAAAAAAACGTATTAAGTGAATGTCCTTAATAATCTTCTATAATTGTGTGGTTAACTTTGAAACATCGAACAACAAAAAAAACATGACAAACAATTTGAAATCCTATTGCAAACAATTAAATTTTAAATATATTTTTGTGGTTAAATTTAATTTGTTTTATCAATTTAAATTTTAAATTACCACTAAGCACAAACTATACAAATTAGATAAAATAAAATAAAATATTAAAACAAACAATTTTACTTGTAATTTTTATATATTTAAACTACAATCACGTATCAGCTCAAATATAAGCCACAAATTTAAATTTATAATTTTCATGCCCCAAATTAAGCATAACTATGATTATTTATTTATTTTATCCAAAACAACAACAAACAATTTGGTTTAATAGGCAGAAGTGTAAGTATCGAATTTGCTTATTGTGTAAGAAATTTGAAATTTTAAAACAGACTTAGACTGCAAAATAAAGCACAAAAATTACTCGCATAACATGCAGTAGGAAAGGACCAACTTTGTGGAGAGAGAAATGAGAGAAAACAAGTAAGAGCGCTATATTTAACTGTGCCGAATCTTATATACCCTTCACTGCGTGTATTTACGTAAAAAAAAAATTTGCCTATATCTCGAAAATTTTTATTTGCTTATATCTCAAAAACTTTTTTTTTAAACTTCTCACAAGGCATGTCTTACACACAAATAAAATTCATTTTTGTGTAAAAAAAAAATATTTTGCTTATATCTCGAAAATTTTTTTTGCTTATATCTCAAAAACATTTTTTTTATTGAAATTTCTCAAAAAACATGTCCTACACACAAACATAATCATTTTTTGCTTATATGTATCTCGTTAATTGTCGGATTTTGGTGATTTTCAATAGCAAGGAAAATTTCTGATCGTTTGATACCAATACCGTGACAGTACGACATCGGGGGGCTGAGAAACTTCCCTATCTATAAGGATTCAGAATATATATGGGTCATTTCACGTCAAGTGGACCAACTTTTGAAATCGATGTCTTCCGATCAGGATGAAATTTGCACCATAGTTAGTCCTATTGGATAGTAGCTTAGAGAAGCTCTGAGTTAGAATGGGTCAAAAAAATTTATTAAAAAATTTTTTATTTTTATTTTTATTTTATCTAAGCTACTTTGGACAAATTTTGCTAAGAGCAATAGGTAATAAGTTACATGGAGGAGAAAAAACACCTGGTTGGCCAAAAGGTCAAACTTTGACCCCCCTCTAAGTCGGAAAGTTCGTGACCGATCTTGTTAAGCTACTTTTCAATAGGACTTACTATGGTGCAAATTTCATACGAATCGATTTTTCAAGTTGGTCCACTTGACGTGAAATGACCCATATACTTTATGGGGTCGCAAACGAATATTGTAGAAATTACAAACGGAATGACAAACTTATATGTACCCTTATCACCTAAGGTGAAGGGTATAAAAACAAGCCTAAAAAAACTTCATAAATCAATCAGTCCGATTTTATTAGACATTTTTAATTTTTATTAAAGTTCTTCTTTTCTTAAAAAAAAGACTAAACTTTTCCCATTTCCTATTAGAAAGCATTTCATTTTACTGACTTCCTACAAAAGCTGAAAGCACTCAAATAAGCCCAAATGCTTATTTTACTGTTTTAAAGTTAGCAACACTCTTTGCTTATTTGACAGATATTTTCTTCAGTGTACTTACTCATTTTCAAATGAATTTAAAAATGTTGTTATTATTTGTATCTATTAACATGTTTCATATAAAATCGATTAAAACATTGCCAAATATGTATGTGTATGTACGAGTATGTATGTATAATGTCAGTATTTTACTTATAGTTTTTATAACTCAGAAGACTTTATGTTAAACTATTCATTAATTATGTCACATAATGCAAATAGCTATTAAATGTTTAAAAATTGAAATAAATTTCAATTTAAGTTTAGAAAAAACCAAATTAACCCCTAAACGACAAGAATTGGCCTAAACAACGGACTAAAAGGGCTTAATTAGAGAAGAGTATAATTTAGCAAGAAATTTGGTTTTTGTAGCTTTTAATGATTTACATACAATTAACGAATTGTTGCCAAATAAAATGAATTCTTCCAAAAGCACTTCTATTTATTTCTACTTTTACTATTCAGACAGATATTTATTATTTATTTGGTTGGCGTTAATGGAAAAACATCTCTGTATGACTCACAGTAGAGCTGAATACAAAAGTATTGGTTATAAGATTACATTTTCTTAAAAACGAATAAATGGCGAGGTTTTGTAATGGATCTCCTCAAATGTAAAAACGCAATTTTTTGAATCACTGTTTTAATAGAAATTTGTTTTAAAACTTTTTTTTATAATCATTTTAAAATTTTATTAATTATATATTTCAGATTTGTTCAATAATTTGGAATCGTTATAGATAGTATTAGAAATAATGAAAAATTCTTTATATAATGAAAACTTGCTATAATTTTCTTTTTTATAGAAAACTAGCTGACCCGGCAAACGTCGTTTTACCAAATATATGAATTTTTTCTTAGTTAGGAGCAAAAGGACCTAATTTTTGGGTTTCTAGACTCATAAACTCAAAAAATATAAAAAAAGTACCCTTAAAATTAAAAAAAATTACTTTTTCGCCCTCTGTTAACCCGAATTTTCCCCATTCTCTTACCCATTACTATTATTGTTAAAATTTTAATTTGTCATACTATTTTATATGTCCGAAGGAATTCGTGTTTCAAATTTCACCCAAATCGGCCTATTTACTATTAAACTCATTTTCCCGGTTTTCTCCCTTTTTAATACTTTTTTAGTCCCCGTTCTAGTGTCAAATTTTTTTTCTCATAAATAGTAGTAGAAACTTAAGTGAAGCTTTTTATGAATTCAAACAAAATTCAAAAAAATACTTTTTTTAAAAGAGTACCAAAAATAAGTACGATTTTTATCCCTATAAGTTCGAATATCCGAAAAGTATTAAAAACGTTTTCATATTTTTTGGAGATGTGACGAATGCAGTTAAAACAAAATGTCTATGTTTATTGGTTTAGAAGTTCAAGGGGCCCAAAAAAAAAGTACCAAATTTAATTTACCCCCAAAATTTGAAAAAAGTACCAGGCAGAGGTCTGGTGTTTTTAAGTAGGATACAATGTTTTTTAAATTTTGTTTGTATCTTGTTTGGTTTAGAAGATAGAAGGTTACCGATTTTTCTCTTTTTCCCCCTGAATATTTGAATATCCAAATGGGAGAGGAACTCACAGTTCAAATTTTAAGTCTCTAGCTCTATCCGTTTGGGCTGGGCGATGATAAATCCGTTAGTTGGTCAATCACTTACGTTACTGTTTTACTTTTATTATTATTATTTTTTTTTTTGGACATATAAAACAATTTGAAAATGATCCTTGTAGCTTCTAGGATCAGGTGCTCTTCTTAGATTAGAGTAAATTTAACCGGATTGACATTCTTGAGTGTCGAAAAAGCCCAACACTGCATATGCCGAAAAAATCTTACACTAATGGTAAGGTATGGTGGCTGGGAAAACACAGGCAGGGGCTGCATATGTTAGGAAACTTGTCTTTATAGATTGAATAATGGACAAGACTGTTTATTTTAACATTTTGAAAGAAAATGTTAAAAGAAAAGCGCAGAGAACTTAAATTTATCGGAGTCATTTACATTCCAGCACTATAATAACCTAAACTTTTAGCTCGCGACGTGAAGATGTGGCTTGCATATAATACGGCACATGTCTTTCGCAGTAGCCAGAACTAAATTTCAAATATTAACTGCTAAACAAATATTAACTTAAGCATCTGAATAGTTTTTTGCTTTTATAACCATGAATGTGCCTATAATTTTGTCCTCGCGAAAACTTAGATTTTTTTTCAATATTTTTGTCATTGTTATGTTCCTGAAGAAAATTTGTTTAGATTTCCTTGTAATTTTATAAATGTATAGGTATGTTCTGTAGTCATTATATGGCAAAAAAAAAATATTTATTTTATGTTTTGAAATACGTAAACATTCACATTTTATGTTTAAGTACTGCTTGTGCCTATACTTTTGTCCGTGACTGTATATAGATAAAAAGTAGGCGTGGCATCCGAAATTTCCAAAAAAAATTTTTGCCTATTATTCCTTTGAGACTACCAGTAACATGCTGTAAAAATGTTAAAACAATCGATCCAACGGTGTGGCCAGCTATAAAATACAAACATACAAACATATAAACATAAAAAAACTAGTAAGAGCGTTACATTCGGCTATACCGAATCTTGTATACCCTTCACTACGTTCTCTATGTGTGTAAATTGGTAAATTTTTTTAAAATACATAAACATTTTTTTGCTTTTTCTCCCAATATAATCATTTTTGTGTTAAAAAAAAAAATTTTTTTTTTGCTTATATCTCGAAAAAAAATTTTTTTTTGCTTATATCTCGAAAAAAAATTTTTCTGCTTCAAAATCGAAATTTTTTTTCTTTAAAATTCCCCAAAAGACTTGTCTTACACACAAATATAATAATTTTTGAGTAAAAAAAAAAATTAAGAAAACGAGGCTTATATCTCAGCCTGTTATTAATGGATCTTGCCAGTTTTCAATACCGATTTTCTCGAAAGCATTTCCAAAAGTTCAATCCCACATACAACCCTGAGTAACCTATGGGAGCTACGTAAACTTGATTTCAACATACACACGGACAGACGGACAGACGGACATGGCTAAATCGACTTCCCTATCTATAAGGATCCCAAATATATATACTTTATAGGGTCGCAAATGATTATTGAAGAAATTACAAACGGAATGACAAACCTATATATACCCTTAACACATGTGTGTGTGTGAAGGGTATAAAAACGTGTACAGATGTAGGTATATAGATTATTCTAAAATTGTCTTTTCTATCAAGTTTTCTTTATAAAAATGTTTTAAAATAAATATCAGCAAAAAAAAACTTGTTTAGAAATCAGTTTTAAATGAATAATTTATTTGCTATAAAGTTCTGATCCTTTTTTTTCCTAAATCCTATACCAAAAGAGGTTTTCTTTTTTTCTTTCTCTATTTATGTTAACTTTTCTATAATTTCATTATTCAAATAATTTTTCCACTTTATATTTTTATCTTTAAATTACAAAAAAGAAAAAATTTAAACTTTGCCATTTCTGATGGGTTTTTAAAAATCAGCACGTCTGAATACAACTTTTTAACTTAATTTTATTCGCTTCTTCTTTGACTTCATTAGATATTAACTTTCAAAGTAAATTTTCCAGGAACGATTAATTTCATACAAACTTTCTACCAGTACTTTTTATCTTAATTTATTATCATTCGTTTATTCTGTTATTTTCACATTTCATCATTTAACATCAAAAGAGGTTCTACTTTGTTTGAATTGTTGTTTTTTTCTTTATTTTTTTGTAAAAGTTACAAACATATTTTATGGTTAATTTACATAAGTTCTCATTTGTTAATTGTTAAATTATTAAGAACTTTGTCATTCTAAGAAGATTGTGTAAAGGGTTAGAGCAGTAGTTCTTCTTAAATTAGGTGCTCGAGATGGATTTCAATGGAAATGTTTGATTAATTTAAAATATTTTCTTTTTTTAGTTTTATTATCACCCAGTGGTCGAAATCGAGCGTAGTTCGTATGTTTTTTAACCTAAACGTTCTACGAAGAGTTATTTATGTCTTTTGTGTATGTTTTTTTTTTATATCCAACAAACGCAAAGTCAAACAAACATACAAATGTATGAATAATATATGATGGTTGTCTTATTTTGAAAAAAAAAAAACAAAACCAAAAATGTTGAACAGATGACGTTTTTACTGATATCAAATGTTTTTCTTAAAATATGGTACAATTTCACATTTGTCAACAACTTTTGAAAACAAACTAAAGACAAATACATTTTTCAATTTGATAAAAAAAAAAATGTTCCCGTTTTCTTGGGAAAGCTTTGTTATACTTATTTTAAAATCATTCTTAGACGTTTTAAATTTTAAAAAAAGACTTTACACCAATACCCCACTTTGCGTCGTGGTTACGTTCCAAAAAAATACGACGTAAATTGAAACGACGCAAATTGAATTATGATTTTCTATAGCAAACCATATAAAGGCCGAAGATAGGTTCCAGTGTTACGAAAATACTACTTTTAAAAAAGAAAATTGAACAAAGTAAACATTTAAAAAACAAAAATAATATAAAACTTTATTACATACATACAAAAGCAAACAAAAAACACAAATTCAATTAAAACAAAATAAAATATTCAATTAATTTATAAAAAACAAAATAAAAATTGAACACTGTCTGATGAGTCCATAGTGGCTGTTTTCGTAAGTCGGCTTTCTTTTACAAAAAATTGGTCCAATGTTTGCTGAACAGCTTTTTTTTCAACGCAAAATAAATTTCCTTGTAGCTACCGCCTACGACACTTTAAAACTCCTGTCAGGATCGTTCTTAAAAAAATCTCCATAGCTTCGTCAATCAAACACATTTTGGAAATTTGTTTGGAGGTTAAATTTTGTTCTTCGGAGATTTCTATTGAACGGTCACTGTCATTTTCTTCATTAGCAAATTGCAATTCCAGTTGCAAAAGTTCTTTATTAGACAATTCTTGGTTGTTTGAGGTAAGCAATTCATTAATATCAGTCTCCTCCATACCTTCAAAATTAGACTCTCTAAGTAAATTAGAAATTTGATGAAAAACAGCTGGTATACCATTAACTTTTGCAGCTTCTGTGAACAATTTCAGGCCATATTTTGCGCCAAACACCATTTATGAAAGATGGTTCAACCTTCTCCCACGAAAATTTAAAAAAATTAAAGACTCGAACCCAAAACAACGCAACTTCGAAAATCTAACGACGCACAGTGAAAATGAGTACTATTTCAGCAGCGACGCAACTTCGAAAAACGCAAAACAAAACGACGCAAAGCGAGGTTTTGGTGTATTTTAAAATTAAAATTTATTACATAGTTGAAAGTTTTTATTTTAAAACTTAACTTTATTGAAAACATAAATTTCTCTATTTGTAGAAAATTTTTCTTTCCAAGAATTCTTTAGCAAAAAATTAAATTTTTAATTTTTTTCCTGGAACTTTGAAACTTCTATTGTGAAATTCCCCATATGTTTATGAATGAATTTGTATTAATTCGTATAAATATATTTAATTATTCACATAAAAATATTTCTAAAGTTGATACCTGCCAATTGTTTGCCCACACTTGTATCGAATATGGACATGTGCAAAAATCATCATTCTAATCGTCAATCTAATCAAATTCAATTACAACAAAAACATTAACATCATCATAACCATCGACAGTGTTGGCACCGACATCAGCGTCGTCATCATTTGTCAATAAATAGATTTAAAACAAAAGATAAACAACCATCCGTGACATATAACGACAACAATAATGCCGCTACCACTGACAGTTACATCTACTTAAAATAAAGAATTCATTTATTATTATTTTGCTTTTGTGTCATCTTTAAAAGTAAACTTGGAATTTTAGGAAAAACTTAACAAATTGATTCATTTCCATTACAAACCATTTGACATAGATTTCAATTCGTTTTGTTTTTTAACATTATTGAAATACATACATATGTGTTAGTGAGTGTTCGTATTTACATATATACATATGTCATTTATTTAAATGTTTTAGTGAGTTTTTTATTCTGTACCTTAAGCTTAAATAAACATTTTGTTCAGCTGTCAATTTACATTAAAATTTTTCCATGTCATTTTTATGGCAACCGCAACGAAGTGGTTGAAGTGTGGGTGGTGGGAGTAGGGGTAGCTATTTAGTGTGTCATTATGTTTGTAAGGCATCGAGAAATTCCCCAAAGACCTTATAAAGTGTATTTATAAATATGTATGTGACATACAATATTATTTCTCCCTAGGCGATTCTGAGGCAATCTAACAATGTCCTTTCAGTTGATCGTCTATTTAAAATCGACCATAAGATCGTTGATAGACTTATATTTTTTAGCAAGTTTTAACCATCATCATGGAAATTTGTACTCATAGAAATTAAAAATCGTTGAACGTACATAGATGAATGATACAGAAAGTAAACATGTTCCACCATTTAGAGGTTTGATTTTTCCAAAACAATTAAGCTGGCAACTCTATTATTATTTTAGCTTAGTTTAGTGTGGCATCTCATAATGAATAGACCAACGTTAGAACATGCTTGAGAATTGTGCATATTTAGATCAAAAACCGTTATTTAGTTCGAAAATTTAATGTCTATTTAACGTCTGTTTAACGATAGACGCAATCGACCAGCCCAGTCACTAATTCGATTCGATTGTTCTTGCAGCGCACAAAAAACCCAATTGAGTTTGAGAAGGACCCAAATTTTATTCGCAAATGACTCGTTTGCGTCTTGGCATCGGTCAATGTGCTAAAGTTAAACTAGAAGTCAACCGAGTGTTTTAAATGACCAATTGTCATTTGGCTAGAAAAAAGGTAGTTTCTTTAATATTTTTCAATAATTACTTATTAAATCGTTGCTACCGATTTCCACACTTGTTTGTTACTACTCGCAAAAACTGTACATATGGGCTAATCCTGCGTAACGCACGCTACATTCGTACGCGTTTTTAGATTAAAATATAAAAATTTTTTGGTCTTTCAAAAGAGATACCTTTAACTTTTGCGTAGTGTTTAGTGGGATTTTATTGTACTTTCGAATGGCATAAAACAAAATTTTTTAACAGGTATTTGTTGTGAAATAATTGATTAAAAAGTTTCGCGACGCACGCTACAAAAAGTGGAAGTAACTTTTAAGTTGGAGTGTGTTTTCGTTATTTTTAGCGAATTTTGCATAAGAAAGCACAAAAAAACTAAATCCTTTAAGAAAGATAAATATAAGAGAAATCTAAGATAACTCAATTGGAGCCAAACAATTTTGTAGTTTTCATTAACAGCCGTGAATTGTGACGCACACTACGTGACGCACGTCACATTTTTTTCCACTAGAGTAATTTCATGTTATTTTTACCAGATGGTTTCCGATTTTGATAAAATTTTGTGAATGTATATAGTAATGCACGTATATATTGAAAACTGTTGTATTTTTTTTTTAATTCTGATAAACAGTGGCAACCCTGTAGCTTTGACTTATTAAAAAATATCGCCGTGGAGCCTTCATATAAAAGGTCATAACTTTTGTTGTGTTTAAGGTTTTAAAAAAATTATTTTTGATTACAGTTGGCAAGATGTCAAGGATTGAGAAATTCAATTAAATTTTTTTTTTTGTAAATAATAAATATAAAAAAAAATTTTTTTAATTTTTTTTTGAAAAAAAATGTCTCTCCAAATTTTTTAATAACTTTTATACAAAAATCTATTTATATGGTCTTAGTAACCTGATATTTTCAGAATGGTATCTCCACTAATTTTCGAGATATTAAAAATATAAAGATGCATGTTTTTATTACTTCGTCATACAAACTTCATTGGCTTCGTCACATCACACTTTTTGTAAGAAGTTGCCAAAGTTAGATGGGAGCATAGGAAAAATGCGAAACAGAGCTTTCAGTAGAAATGAATGAATGTATTTTTGTATACTAAAGTGTTTTTTTTCACTCTGTAATTTTCTAACACTGATAATCCAATAACAATTGCAAAGGTTTTTAATGCAATTTTTGACAGAATTCAAAAAGTGACGCACGTCACCGAAATTAATATTTTTTTTTTTTTATTGTGAAAATTTTAATTTTTTATCTGCTTAAAAGCAGAATAGGAACTTGATTTAAAAATATAGAAAACTTAAAAAAAATGTTTATTCTACTCACAATATAAAAAAAAAAACCTTATTTTCCGTGACGCACGTCACAACGCATGGACCTGACATTTCATACCTAATTTCAATCTATCCAAAAAAATATACAAAAAATTTTTTTGAAGAGAATTAAATGAATATAAATATGGCCTTTGATCAGATCATCTATATTAACACTAAAGTAATGATATGATCACCTAAAAAAATGTTAATTTCTTGTTTAATCTTAAGAGACCTGAGGTAGGCTAGGATTTGGTATTATTTTCTGTATTAATGATCATGGGAATTAAACATCTCGTCTAATATTTAATTGAAAAAAAAATTTAGTTCGATAAATTTGAAAAATTGTTGCTTGGCAGACTGTTTCTGGGATTAGCCCATATGTGTGTATGTACATACATACATACATGTGCATATGTATAGATGTAGTTCAAATATTTTGCAATAATTAGCACTTAATGATCAATCAATAGACGTGCAATTTTTACTTTTGTTTCTACAATTATTTCCGCTGTGATTTGCTAACAGCCATTCATTAAGCGTTACGTGTTTCACTTTTTTTTTGTATAAAATGTTTTTGTGTAGAAACTACACTTACGGTAGAATTAAAAAAATAGCACATCACGTTAACGGCATATTGTAAATATTAAATATATTAATAGCATTATAAGTTGCTACTAAAAAGCAATTTTCCTTTTATCTATCAAAATAATTTGACTTTACGTCATAAACAGAATCGATACCGAACATCAATCATACGTTTGTTTTGAATTTTTTTAAGGGTTTTAAGTTTTAAATGAACCAACAGAAATATAACTTCTTTCTTCATAGATAATTTTAATACATTTTGAAAATAATTTTTTAACCTAAAAAGTAGCTTAAACATTGTGTTACCCTACCTACTTTCAGGCGCTAAGGCGTTACATCACTTTATTCGACGATAAATAGACTGACCTCACTTTTGCTGAGACGACTTCGCCCCCATTTTCCAATATCAAAAATTGGAGAAGCTAAATGATAAATGATTGGCCTTAAAAAAGCAAAAATGTTCGCCTATTCGACGAAGAAATTATATCTAAAATTAAAAAGCTGCTTTTTATTTAAGCACATCTGTACTTTGACTTAACGCTCATACATATTGTTGAGTCTATATTAACATATAAAGTGTTTTGTTATTGTTATTGTCGTTTCCCGTGCCTAACCTTGCACAAATACTTGAACTGACCTTTACCTTGTAAAATAATTTTCATTGTTTAGCTCCTCCTCTGGCACAATTCGCTTTTATGAGCGTCTTTTAAAAGTTTTAAAGGAATTTAAAAATTTTTTTTTACTACTAAAATCGAATATTTATTGTTACGAGCCGTTTAATTGTTTTTTAAGTTATTTTTTTTTTTAATGTTAATATTTTTGCGATTCTTTTTTAAAGTTTAATTGTGATGTGTGATTGACAGACATGTGCAAAAATAAAGTCAAAATTTGTTTTTAGGTTTTGCAAAGACTGTGTAAACATACCATCCGTTATTTAAATAAAGGGTTAAATTTACAATATTGTATATAATTTTCTAGAAAAGTGAAAATGTTCCAAAAAGTACTTGAATAGTGAGGATGGAGCAAAGTATTACAAGAAAACAAAATGATAAAATTTTAATTTATTCGTCGATTGGACTAATACCATTTTATTTTCAGTCAAAGAAATATTGTTCTTTTTCTGTCCATATGGCAGAATATTAACTCAAATTCAAAAATATTTAAATCTTCTTTTGTACAGATCTTTAAAATATATGATACCAAATTTAAAAGCGGGTAGAAAAGTTCTTCAAACAAAAAACTTTTGTTAAAAATGGGGCACAAAAATAGTTAAATTTTTTATTAGAAAAGAAAACGCTATAAGAAAGTTTGCCCTATGGATAGAAAGATGATTAAAATTATGTATTTTGTTCATAGTTTGAAATTTGTTTTGCATTTTTAGAATTGATTTCAAGTTTAAGAATCAAGCGGAAATTTATCCAAAGTCTTTAATTTTAGGAAAGAGGCATTTCAAGTGTCATTTTGTCGTTTTGATAGATAATGATGCCAGACGATTTCTGTTACGGGCTGTCAACCTTTGAACGCCGATATGTACAACCTTTATCAAATATATTTTTCAAAAAAAAATGCAAATAAACGAAACCATATTTTTTTTGTGGTTGGTATTATAATCGGACCACAACATCATCATTTATTAGTGGGTCAAACAAACCGATTTAAATGGTATAAAAGAAAGCCGGTTTATATTTGCCTAATATACATATGTATGTACGTATGTATGTATGTGTTATGTATGTAAGTTTTAAGTATGTATTTTAAAATGCCATACTTTTAATACCCTTTACACACACACATGTGTTAAGGGTATATATA
>NDXZ01003642.1:0-10949 GCA_003055125.1 Paykullia maculata | reverse complement strand
AAATTCTCAATTTCATTTGGAATTTTCTCAATTTCAATTTGAAATCCTCATTTTCATTTGAAAATTTCTCAATTTCAATGAAAAATGGTGTAGTCAGAGTTCAAAAAAAACAAAACACTAACATAATGCGCTGTTTGAGAACAGAAACTCAAAAACATTATTTAGTGTTTGTCAATTTGTATACAAACGAAATACGGTAAACAACGATTGTGCGCCGACGAACACAAACAATACGATAACGTAACAAACTATTTTAGCGTACATTTAATGTACCTGTTTGCTCTTTAACACAAAGTAGAATATACTGCCATCTGCATGTTTTTTTATTTATGTAGATGATTTAGTAGAATTAAACATGTAAGAAAAAACTTTTAAAATCATTTAA
The DNA here is from genome assembly GCA_003055125.1 of Paykullia maculata. Classification (NCBI taxonomy): domain Eukaryota; kingdom Metazoa; phylum Arthropoda; class Insecta; order Diptera; family Rhinophoridae; genus Paykullia; species Paykullia maculata. Next base: position 10,564 of record NDXZ01003642.1, on the reverse strand, counting down.
TATTTGCGAAAGTTACAAGGACTATTGTAGCGCCGTCTGTATTCCTTATTCTGAAATTTTATTGCCTTCTTAATGCATGTTTTATGTTTGAAACAAACATTATTAGATGATGAAAAGTTCCATATTTATTATTAAAAATATATATTCTTTACTTCATTAAAATTTTTATTTGTTTTTAATTTTTCTTAATTTCTAGATCGGTCCCACTTACCTTCACCAAATAATATATCACTGCTGGCAATATCGTCGAAAGACGATATATACAACTCAGATTTCTATTAACTTTTTACAAGATTACCTACCTATTTCTGCTGCAGATAGTTTGTAGCAAGAGAACTTAAAGTTTGCGTCTTTCTGAAACCAGCCCTAACAAAAGAAATTTATGAGATTTTTAAAAAGTTACTTTAAAGAATAAAGAAAATATATGTAAATTTTAAAATAAAGAAAATAAAAAGCTTAAATATTGTTAATTTGTAAATTTCAAATTTCAAAATTTTCATTGTACTAAAGAACAATAATTGCAATAACTTTGTCATCACAAGTTTTTAAACTTCACGTTTTTCTGCAACTCTTCTACGAGAACAAATTTGGCAAAGACACGTTGCTTTGTTTTCTTTTTCTTTTTTGCGACAAACAATGTTTTTTGCGTAGGTGCTAGTAAAGCTATAACACTTACAACTTATAAAGGCACATTCATATAACTTCTAACACGATATCAAAAAAACATTGCGAAAAATAAATTTCTTTGGCTGTTTTTTTAATCACCCACACGAGGCAATTTTCATTAAAAAAAAACACTAACGCATTGCTTAAAAGGTATAACATTCACGGTTCTTTAATCCTTCTTCGATTTTATTCAGAATAACTCATGACTATCAAAGTAACTCATGCTAAATTTAAAGTCGTCTTAAACAATGATATTTCTCAAAATATGTAATATGAAAACTACCACGATTATTTTTAAAATCAAAAGAAAATGTCGTGCCACACTAATGTTCAACGATAACATCATAATGCCCTTACAAGCTTTTCTTTCGGAAATTTAAGCATTTTTGAAGCATTTCTAATGGGCTTAAAAGGTATTGAACTCTTAACTAATCAATGGAAACGCTATTCAGGTTCAACTTTAAATTAATTTTAATCTAAAGCTTTTTTGTAATCAAAATGAGCTGATATAACGAAATATTTCGTTCGATGCACGAAAGGTTTCGTACATACACATTTCAATATTGCATAGATTTTTTGAATATTTAAAAGTAAAAAATTAGCCAAATAAATTGAGTTTTTAGAAAATGTAAGGGGCACTTTTATAACAATTTCTGAATTTAGCCCAAAAATGAAAGAGATCAGAGCAGAAGACAAATACAAAGGAATAATTTTGGAAACTATAAATCCTATCGACTTTAAACCTGGAGCGAGTGACGCAATTCCCAATAATGGGATTTCAAGTTTTGTCATGGCTAAATTTTGGTGAAACTATTATAACTTTTATTCAAGCAATTGCAAACATATTAAGCATTAAGAAAATTGTTAAAAGTTTTTTAATGTCAGGCTTGCGTTTTAGAAACTCTGTCTTAAAATTGGTATTTGAGAAGAAGTGGGTCAGTTTCAATAGGCTCTGGCTCTGTACTTTTTACCCTAAAAAAAATGTAAAAAATCTATTTTTTTATAATTCTTAATTAAGTTTTTTTTAATAATTTTTTTTTAATACTAAGAACTTTCAACAAAAGAAAAATGATGAACATTTTAAAGCGTTGTGGATCAATAGAATTGGCGTAACGAACTTGATGTTTATAAAAATATAACCTTTAACGATGCAACCAAAACAACAAAACTATCTGTCCACACAATATTGTATGTTGTTAATAGAACCTATAACATAGAGTCTGAGATATGAAACTTTTATAACAGCAAACGTCGAATGTCAGGGATTGGAACTTCACGTGGGGACTGCAAATTAGTATTAGTATCATGAAATGGTTTTCATGAGATATCCCATTAAAATTATTTCATGAAATGAATTGTCAAAAAAACACACATTCAGTAAAATGTATTTGTGTTTATGTATGTAAAACTTTCTAAATTAAATGAAAAAAACTATTTTACTACAAAATGTATTTATTTTTATGCAAATTTGTTAATTTTCATGAATTATATTGTAAAATACCTAAGAAGTATGGAATTTTTTTACATGCTCCCGCTTTAGAGGCTTGTAACTTTATATATGAATTCGATAAAATTTTATCAGAAATTAAGGTAATATTAAAATAAGGTAATAAAACTAACGTTAAGTAAGCTCGCCAGTTAAAAAACAAAAAACAAAAAAAGTCCGCCAAAAATATTATAATTTTTTCATTTCAACCTAAATATCTCTTTTACTGTAAGAGATAACTCACATACATGCATACATATATATACGTATTTTTGTAGATATTTTAAAATCATATCCTACCGCAAAATATTTTTATTTCAGATAAGAAATGAACTTATGGCGATTTAAAAAGGATTATACTCGAGGTGACCAACTTTGGAGTCACGCCCACTTACTCCTACTTACATCAGTGAGTCGTGCGACTCCAGCCTAAGTCAAAACATCTCAGCTCTCACTGTGTGAAATTTCATTAAAATATATTCTAGGGTTCGGATGCTAACAAATTATTTCCAACATTAAACCTTCTCTAAACCACTGTGGGTCGCATTACGTTTTTGTTCAGTCTGATTATGTTAAAACGAAACTAATAAAGTATTCCAGATTAAAAAGATTTTATACAGTACATATGTATATATATTTTCCAATTACGCCCATTCGTGCGTGATATGGTAAAAATATTCACGTCAACCGCACTAATTTACTAACTAAAATGTATACTAAGAAGGTATGTTAAAAATAAATTTGGCTTAAAATTTCTTAAAACTTCTTTATGCTAATACTAAGTTCACATAATACTTACATTTCCATTATTATAATAGTATTTATCACCCTCAAATAGTATAGTAGTATGTTTAAAGGGTTGAACATTTAAATCTACGGCAGCAATGAAATTTGTTTGAAATGTTTGAATACATTTTTTAATTAAACGCGGTCCACAAGCAATTTTTGTCTGGAGATCAAGTTTCCACATATTACCGCCCTTAAAGAAGTATATATGATTCATGTCTAAATAATAAGCAGCATCCAGATTGTCAGGAATATTTGAAAAAGTTTCGATTATATTTTTGGGACCGTCGTTCATTCTGTCGTCACGGTAGATCCAATATTCTCTACCTTTGAAGAAGTATGTATCATTATTTGAAGACGTAAAAGCTGCATCAATCTTGTCTGAAAGAAATACAATATATATGTAAATTTATGTATGTATGTAGTTATGTACTAGGAAGATCGATTATGCGACTTTTTTCAAAATCTCGGTTTCAAATAGTTACAATTAAAAAAATTCCCTGTTTTCTTTAAAGAATAACAAAAAATAACAGTTAATCGGTTCTTTTATTCAAATAAATATGTAATTACAAATAAGTTAATAAAACTAATAGTATCAATAATCAGTGTTTAAACAAGTAAGAGCGCTTTATTTGACTGAGCCAAATCATATATACCCTTTATCATGTGTGACCAAATGGTATAATTTTTTTCAATATATTTGTAGTTTATTTCAAGGCTGCAAAACAATAAATTTTGTGTAAAAAAAAAATTATTTTTTTGTGGAAAAAAAACGAGGCAGTCGTCTTTTTTTGCCATATCATAGCCGGTTATTGATGGATCTTGCCAGTTTTCAATACCAATTTTTTCGAGAGTATTTCCAAAAGTTTGATATCAAATACAACCCTTGGTAACCTGTGGGAGCTACGAAAACTTGATTTCAAAATACACACGGACAGATAGATAGACGGACAAACGGACATGGTTAAATCGACTTTCCTATCTAAAAGGATCCACCACCACCAGGTATAAAAACTGCAATAAGTTTCAATTTTCTTCGTTTGTGTTTTTCCTCCGCTTCTAAAAAAATGACAGTCGCAGTAGCGTTGTCATATTTGATTTTCAAAAATAATAGGCTTAATTTTTGGAAAATTTTGGATGCCAAGCCCGCTTTTAATGTATATATGTACGTAAAAGAGTATTGTTAGTGATGGACTAACTACTGATTTATTATCGTACAGCCCAACCTCATAAAGCTAGACATAAAATTGACATTGACCACCCGATGTGCAGATCCACTTAGAAGGGATTTTTCGAAATTCAAATATTTAAGGGGTAAAAAAGAGTAAAAAGGGGAAAAACAAAAAAAGATATATTGGTACTTTTTTGAGGCCTCTTGCAACTTCTAAATCAATAAACTTAGAATAATAATTTTAGCTGCGAACGTCTCTCCTGCAAAAAATATGAATACATTTTTGGTACTTTTTGGAAATCCAGACTTAAAGGGATAAAAATAATACTTTTTTAACATAAAATATTTTTTGAAAAAAATTTGTATTCTGTTTGAGTACATCCAATCAATTTTCTCTTTTATTTCATTTATGAAAAGGTGGAGATGCCATAGTACATTACAATGAAAGTATACAAGTTTTATGTAAGTAATAGTTAGCAACTTCCTATTTATTTCACTATGGGTCTGAGCCCTACATATGTATATAACACGCTTGAATGGGGATTAAAAAAGTACCAAAAAGGGGAAAAACGGGAAAATGCGTTTAATAATTATTACTTGGCCAACATTATTATTGGGGAAAAGAAAGGAGATATTTCGGGTAAACAGGGGCGAAAAAGTACTTTTTCAGCTGTTGGCGTACCTTTTAAAATTTTTTGAGATTCTGAATCTAATTATGTGAAATTAGGGCCTATTGATCCTGAATGAGATGGAAAATCATATAGGAGGCGAAAAAGTACCTATAGAAATATATATACAAAAATTTTATTTTTTTGTTATAAAAACTTTTTTTCTCCTAAAAAGTAGTAGTTTTTGAGTTACGAGGTTGCGTTAGAAAACCATCGATATGTACAATGAAAATTTTGCCACAGCTGATACACTGCGTGTTACGAGCTGCCAACTAGAATGGTTTTGCCTAAGCAGTTCTTTGACAAAATGTTCATTATTCGAAATAAGACCGCTTCGTATTTTGTTTCGGAAAAAGGTACTTTACCTTGGCAAAGGCAATATGCCTTTTTAAAGTAAGGGCTTTAAAGAGTCACAAAATAATATTAAGTAAACACAAAACCACACCTTAACTTAAATGAAATAATTTAATCAAAGTATTTTTCAATATAATAATTCTAAATATTTACATGTATGTACATTAGTTTAAGTTTTAAACACAAATTATTTTAAAAAGTACACTGGCTTTATATTATAGAGGTAACAAGGGTATATATAAGTTTGTCATTCCGTTTGTAATTTCTACAATATTAATTTGCGACCCCATAACGTACATATATTCTGAATCCTTATAGATAGGGAGTGGATTTAACCATGTCCGTCTGTTGAAATCAACTTTGCTCAGACCCCCGATGTCGTACGGACCCGTGAATGGTTTGAATGCCCTATTTTGTGCTTATAAATACATTCACGAAGAAGGTGCGTTTTGTGGCAAAACACATGAATTTGTAAAAAGAGAGTAATACGAAGAAAAATGCATGCATTGCTTGCCTTCTTCAAAAGCATACTTACATTTTCAAAAACAACGAATACTTAACGAATGGTATGAATGTTTTAATGCGGATTGAATACATTTCATCTCATTATGTTCATTTTGTATAATAGAAAAAATTTGCCATATTAAACTTTTTTATTTTTTTTTTAATGGTACGCAAAACAGCACAATTTATTTTATCTAAAACTTCCTCGCACCTAATTATTTTTTAAAACTTAACTCCACCAAAATACAAAATCTTAAGCCAAACTGAATGTTTACAAACAATACACACAAAAAGCAACAAATACTAAGCAAATGGTGTAAATTTTTTTAGTTGTTTTCATATGGCAACATGTTTTATTATTGCTTGATGTGTAAAGGCATAACAAAAATAAATTGTACAGAAGGCAATAAACAAAATAAATGAGTTCATACATAGCACTGTGAATGGTTTCAGTCTGTTCTCTGGTACGGACCCGTTACTGGTATTAACCCATTCTGTGATACAACATATATGAGTTAACCATAGAACAAATTAAAAAAAGATACGATTTGTCCACTTTCGCGATTTCATTCGGATCCTGAACCGTCCAATCAAACCATCCATCAAACCGACACCCATGTGTTTGTTATACCCCCTTATAATACTCGGGCAGTTTGTATCCATATTTTTTTCGGTTTGCTATTCCAACACGTTACAGTAAATCAGGCTTTCGTTATCCGTTGGATAGCTTTCCATAGAGGACAAAATCTCCTCTTCAGTCATTTTTAAGAACTTTTTTTGACGATTGTCTTTGATTTTTACTGTAATGTATGAATATTATAACATGTTAAAATTTTTGTGTAAATGTCCCAGTCCGCCTGTAGACTGGTTAAGCAAAAACATCGCAATCAAGCTCCGAAAGGCTTGCTTGTAAAAAGAAAATATTTTTATTCCAAGTGAAAGACTTAATTACTTACCAGATATTTTTTTCAATTCAATCGAACACTTCCAAGTATTTTTTACAAGATTCACTCTTTTCACAAACAATCTAAAATGACCAGTAACCTTCAAATTCAAATTCACATTGATATTTCGAGCAAACCAATTAAGGTCTTGCCATAGATTAAAAAGTTTTTTTACAAAATAAAGCTTAACTTACACTTTGATTAATTGTTAAATGAAATATTGTTAGAAATAAAAATTTAATAACGGTTAATGTGAACCCCGTCTAGAGGCGGGCTTGAGCATTAGAGGGTTGAACAATCAGAAATTTCCCTTAGATTTTTGCTGTTGAAAATCACTAAAATCCGACAATTAATGAGATATAATCAAAAGAAATACTAATTGGCCCAGAATCAGCAAAGATATGGTCGAAAATCTTATATCGACTAAAATTAATATCATTAAAAAAAACTAGTTTTCTAAGACTTTAAATACCTTTCGGACATGTAAATACATACACACATACGTACATACGTATGTATATATATGCACCCATACATAAATACACGTAGTGAAAGGTAATTCGAATATGGCGCTCTTACTTGTTAATATAAAGTTTGTTTTTCCTGTATTTTATAAATTTACGAAAAACATCGATATTTTTAAATCGATATATATTGACTGGCTAAGATATTGAAAAAATATCGATATTTTTTTGCATTTTCCCATCCCTAGACACTAGGGATGTGTATCGATTGATTTTTAAAAATATCGATATTTTAATATATATTAGTATATCGACTTTTTTTTCTTAAATACTTTTAATATTAATATTAATACTATTTACCCTTTAAACTGAAAACTTTTTGATGACGCTCTATATTACACTTAGACAAATACTTTAATTACCAGCATATTTACAATAAATATAAAAAAACGCATTCAAATTATACATGTTAAAAATAACCGGTTATTCGTGTTAAAACAACCGGTTTGTCGATATTCGAAAAGTGGTTACTTAAAAAAACCGGCTTCAGCCAAATAATAACCGTTCAATCTCTCAAGTACGTAAATATATTGTTATTTATTTATTTTTCTTTTGTGATAAATAAACACTTACCCGGTAATCCAATCCATCTTCTTCTTATATATTGGGGAAATTTGTTGCCCTTGAATCCGGGCATCAGATTATAATATTTATCACCCTCAAAAACATAAAACTGTCCATCGGGTGTAGTAAAGGCTGCATCAATGTTATTAATCTTACATGTATCAAATTCACGAACGCCAAATAATTCTTGCATGCAACTAATATCATGATCAAGAAATGGTATTATATCTTGATTTGATTTGTAGTTTTCAGTCCTAAAGTTTTTCTCCGAAACTTTAAAGCGCATTAGGTTACCAACTTCATGAAAAGCTACTTGAAAAATATTAAATTTTTTTCCACTGTCAAACGTCCACGGATATGTAGAGTTAAATTCAATATCACCAATCCAATTACTATCCCAATTAAAAGTTGGACGACTAAAATTGGATACGGTGTGACTATTAAAGCTAAAATTAGAAAAGTAGTTAAGACCAAGTAACATTTCCGCAAGGCTTTTTGAGAAACTGTATTTTTATTTTTTTATATTTTTCAAAATACACATAGAAAATAATATTTTAATATGATCTTTTTACTTAAAGAAACTTAACAGATAATATATGAAAGTTATAAGATTATTTTGAAAAAATAAGTTTCCCTAGTGGAATGCATTTTTGATCATTATTTAAGTGTTGGATGTAAACAATCTCATCTATTTAACTCACAGTTGATTAGGAACAAGAATATCGTCCAAACCATGTGATGATAAATAGTAATAATGAAATGAAAAAGATGAACAGAAAAAAGCTTTTAATGGTTGTGGTAAATTTCACTTTCACTCAGCTAGTGGTAGAAAATATGAAGATAGGCGACAACCACACATAGCATTCCATTTTCATAATAAACTGTGAGTTAAATAGATGAAATTTTAAAATACTAATCAAAAATCAAAAGGTGCTGACGATGAATTTGCATTTCACTCAGGAAACTTACTTTTTCACAATAATCTTTCAGTTATCACAGATAATATTAAGAATAAAAAAATGTTTCTATAATATAAAGTTCAATTAGAATATAAAAAACTATTCATAAAACTTACAATATTCGAATATCTGCAGAAAAAGAGTCTGTTCCTGTAAATCTCACGTTTGCAAAGTCACTCCATACATCAAAAACTTTTATTAATTCATCAAAAAGATCAGATTCGAAAACATTTTCTGGCAGAGTAACTATATGTATTCCGTACGTGAAACTTAATATATTCCGAAATTTTTCTTTTAGAACACATTGTTTTGAAAGACTGCCGGATTTTAATATTACGCCAGGATTATGACCTATTAGAGTCTCTATCTTCTTAGCCTCATCGATTCTATTTAGATCATTAAATCCTTGTATATCCTGCACAGCAAGTAGCCAAATTAAAAGAAATAGAAATTAAATCAAGTTAAAGCGCCAGGTCTTAAATAATTAATTAAATTAATTTTTGTGTAAAAAATAGATGTCTTTGTTATTTTTACCAGAAATTTTTCAATGGTGTCCGATTTTTATACAATTTTGTGAATGTGTGTAGAAATGCACGTATGTATTTAAAAAGGTTTTATTTTTATTATACCCTTCACCTAAGGTGATAAGGGTATATATAAGTTTGTCATTCCGTTTGTAATTTCTACAATATTCATTTGCGACCCCATAAAGTATATATATTCTGAATCCTTATAGATAGAGAAGTCGATTAAGCCATGTCCGTCTGTCTGTCTGTTTGTCTGTCTGTCTGCCCGTCTGTTGACATCAAGTTTTCTCAGCAACAACAATCAGAAATTCTCCTGAGATATTTGCTATTGAAAACCAGTAAAATCGCTTTATAACTGACCGAGATACATATAAGCCAAAAACGACGACTACCGTGTACTGAAATCAAGTTTTCTCAGCCCCCCGATGTTGTACGGGCGTGTTATTGGTATCAAACAATCAGAAATTAGACATGACTTTTGAGAAATAAAAAAAAATTTCAAGATATCGGCAAAAACAAAAATTTTTTTTTTACGTAGTGAAGGGTATATAAGATTTGAAACAGCCAAATATAGCTTTCTTAGTTTTTTTTTTATTTTGATAAACAGTGGCAGCCCTGTATCTGTAAATTATTAAAAATTGCGTGGTGGAACCTTTATTTAAAAGGTCACAACCAGGGAAACCGTAATATGCAAATGCATGTTTGTTCCTGTTCGACAGAGTTAATGTATTTATCCGTTTCAGAACTTTTTATGAATTTTGGCTTCGATTTGTTTGTGCATATTTTTGCATATTTTACACGTTACAGCATATTTTTGCATTTTTCTGTTTTAGGAGCATTTTGGGAGTTTTTCAGAGCATATTTGACTCTTTTAGTGCATATTTTAATATAAAAAAAAATCTTTTTTTGAATGCTTACAAATGTTTTTTTCAGCTTCTAAAAATGTCTGTTAGTAAATTGAAGATGTTGCTACATTTTTGCCATTCAAAACTACACATGCAAATTTAAAAATAATTTTTTTTTTATATAGAGTAATACAATTCATATAGAATATTACAAATATGGATTACTACCGTTTAAAATGTAAACATGATAAAAGACTGCAATACAAAATTTGATTTGACTCCTTTTTCATTTAAAAACAAGTAAGAGCGCTATATTCGGCTATGCCGAATCTTATATACCCTTCACTACGTGTATATATGTATGTATCGATGTGTGTATATGTACACTAACATGTCCGAAAGTCTTAGAAAACTTGGTTTTTTATGCTATTAAAAAACAGACGGACACAACTTCTATTTAAACATTTTTTTTTTAATATATGTATGGATATTTTTGTTATTACTTCTTTATTTAGAAATTTTTTAACATTTTTTTGGCGACAACCCTGATCTGAAAAAAAAAACTC
>NDXZ01003639.1:3920-17855 GCA_003055125.1 Paykullia maculata | reverse complement strand
CCAGCCTAAACACATTAAAGCCCTTTCCTAATTGCTCTTGTTGTTTTTTATTGGTATTTTTGTAAAGGAAAGTTACAAATATTTATATTTATATTTGAGGGATTCACAAGCTACTTATGATATCATAATGTCATATGTCCTAAAATGATTGTTTAAATGGTTAAGGTACTTTGTTGTTGCTTTTTTCATTCGGCTAAGGATAGTTTACGACAGCACAATAAACATAGCATTCAGAGTCATATTATTTTAGGACACTTGTAGTATGAAAAGCAACTTAAACCATTTTAAATTTTTAGGACATATGACATTATGATATTTTAAGTTAGCTTGTGAATTCCTCAATTATATTAATAATATAAATTTGATTACGTTGAAGAAAAAAGAAATTTTAAAAATACAAATTTTTTTTTTAATATAATTTTTTTTATTAATTTTCTATGTGTTAAACAATATTAATATTTTTCATATCCCATTTTTTTACCGAATGTATTTACAACAACTTGATACACACAATCTTTATATTTTTATAAAATTTTTTTCGTTTTCTTTCACACTGAAAAGTTAATTAAGGATAATTTGTGAACATTTTGTAGACAACAAATTTCGTCGACATATTTGGTACAGAATACAATTCAGCAAATACATTAAAAATTCTTTTCTTTTCTAAGTTTATTTGTAACTTTTCTTTTCTTTACAAAAATTTCTTCAAAAAACTTTGATACTTAAGAGGAAAACAGTCAAATCAATAAAACAATTTTAAGATACAATAAAAATGTAATAAAAAAAAAATAGATTAAAAACGAATGAAGTAGAAAATATTTGAAGTGAAGAATTTAACGAAAATTCTATTTCCCAGTAAATTAAATCCTTAAAGTGGGCTGGCTAAAATATTAACAGTTTTTTTTTTGATTGATGTAACGGGATTTGGGGATGGGATTTAATATTTGAAATGTATTAAAAATTGTTAAATCTTGAATTGACCATCACAAAATTGGAAATTATATTTGTTTTAATATAATAATTGTTTCTATTTAATATAATAAAAAAACGAATTTTTACACGTCAGTTTTGAGGGTTAAATTTTAATTATGAAGCAATATTTGTATGGGAGCTGTGAAGAAATTATTGATTTAAATGTTTAGTGTTATGAGCGTTTTCAAAGGAAAAAAAATTAAATTAATTAACAGCTAATTTATTAAGTTTAGTTTTACAGATTTTGCACTTGAAGAAAGAAGTAATGAAAGTTAAATAGTTTTCTTTCAACTGCCAAGATACTAACCTTAAGAGCTGTTAAGGGTTCCAAGTCTAGAAGTAATTTTTCATTTAGTTTACAGCGCCTAGAAGTAAAAAATCTTATGTTTCAAGGACAATAAAAAAGAGGGGGCCAAATAAAATTAATTTTCTGGCATTTTATCACACGTGTCTTAGTACTGTGATGTTTTCCTCGGCGCTTATATATTTTTTTGAAGTTGTTAAGATTTGATAGCAAACGTTTAATTAAAGTGAGAAAAAATTTTATGTAATTTGTTAGTGAAACAAATATACTCTTTTGACGAAACCTTAAGAAACACTTTTTAAAAACAACACAAACAATTTATTTTTCTTAGAGTTAAAAAAAGTTTACCAATACAAAAAAGAAATTGTTTAATACATATATACATACATAAGTATGTATTTGTTTTAATTTGTTCTTATTTCCTTTAACTGCTTTTGTTTTGTAAATCTAATAAGAAGTGGCGCAAAAAAAATAATGGTAATTTTTAACAGATGTTTGTTTGGTGGATAATAAATGTTATTACCGTAAAGGAAAGTTAAATATGCCATAATTTAAAGATTAAAACAAGCAAAAGTGCTTTATTCGGTTGTGCCGAATTATATATTTCTTTCATCAGCAAGTAATAAGTGGATATGTACAAATGCGTAATTATGTAGAAAATGTTAATTTTTCAAGGAAATAATTTTTTTTTCTAAAAACTTGCATCTTAACGTTGCGATGCAGTTTTATTTTCCATCTAAGGCATAACTCAGTCTGCCTAGGGTTCGCTTAAAGGTCTCTATGGGTGGATGCTGGTTATTTGCTAACACAGAAAATACTTCGGCAAAATAAGAACTAAACTAAACGAGTGCAAGAAAAATGCGAAAGGCCTTGTATTCGTCTACGACAAAGTACGGACTATAGCTACGAACGAGTACAAGGAAAATGCGAAAGGGCCTTGTATTCGTCTACGATAAGATACATTAGAGTTAGGGACGAGTACAAGGAAAATTCGAAAGGCCTTGTATTCGTCTACGATAAAGTACGGACTATGGCTACGAACGAGTACAAGGAAAATGCGAAAGGGTCTTGTATTCGTCTACGATAAGATACATTCGAGTTAGGGACGAGTACAAGGAAAATACGAAAGGCCTTGTATTCGCTTACTATACTATGACAAAATACGAACTAGCTACGGAACACATATCTAGATAACAGGTAACGGTAGAGTTTCGGGCTGTATTCCAAGCGGCTGATTTGAAACACAACACATGCGGTATCGGTAGCTGCTCGCATTTCTCTTTAAAACTTTGGTTACTTATTCCCAACTGTTCATTAACCAAACGAGAATTATAACTGACCTGCGTATATTATGATAGTTTGGGAGCAAAAAAAATCGTTTTTTACAAAAAAATTTAGGTACAAAACAAAGGCAGCAGCGTTTTAGTTTATATCAGCCATGTATATGCAGATTATGCTGATTTTTCTCTCTTAATATCCTAATGCTTGAAACATTAATTACAAAAAAGAAAAAAGGAAATTACATATTTTGATAAACATGATAATTTACTGCTATTTAATTGCACATTTCTGTACATTCTGGCAAATATCATTATTTAATTAGCAGAACTATCAGATGCTGTAATATAAATATGACTGTATGTGTTTCTGATACAAATGAAATTCTTAAAGAAATTTAATTTGTAACTGAATTAAGTTGTATGTGTGTTTTTTTAAAAATTTACAGAATAAAAAAAAACACTGTTAAACCCTAACGCAGATATAATAAATTTTACCTGAACATTTCATATCTTGTACGAGATTATAAAACTTTTTGCAGCATAATATTACGGATAAGCAAAATACATTCATAATATTCACACATGCGAATTGCCCTGCAGTTTTAATGCCAGTTAGTTACTTAGAGCCAGTAAGTATTTTAATTGAAATATTTAAAAGAATTATCTTTTTTCTGTTGTTTTCTTAGTCTTATCTGATTCGATTTTGCTGATTTTAAATAATAAAAATTCAGATTATTATGATTGACAGCTATGCATAAGGTTTATAGGGATTTTCTGAAAATAACCTTAAACCTTAACTGTTACAGATCGCTTTATTACTCTTTTTTCTTTAGAAATTTAGAATACATGTACATATGTGTGTATACTTTATGGGGAGGAAAAAAAAAAAGATGCTGTAAAAAAAGAACAAAACGAGAAACTTTTGCCGCCAATTCAAGGGTATAAAAAACATGAAGGGCCAAAGGCATAAATAACTTTAATTTCAAAAGCTGCAGAACATTAAAAAAGTTTATGCCTTTTACTTATGCGCTGAAAGAAACATCAAGTTGTACAAGGAAACCGATTAGAGTGTTGTGTCATCTCGTTGTTTAAATACATTTACATTACAGCCAATATTTATAATTCAAAAATGAATTTAGAGCAACTGGATGAAACTCCAATGACATGGAGTATGTTGTATTTAAATTTTAAAGGAACATTAATGAATAGATGTCACACAGTGAGGAAAGTCGTAAGTTCCAAAAAAAATCGAAAAAAATTTAAAATGTTTGTAAAATTAGGTAATTATGATACATTTTCTTCAAATGAATTTCCTAATGTGTTTATGTAACCAACAGAGAATTCATAGAAATGTTTTTTTTTTTAATTTCTTGAAAAAATAAAGTTTTTCTAAAGCTGTAAAAAATATTATATTATGAAAATTTTTTAAGTACATAAAGGGTAAAAAGAACTTTCTACAGACAGATAATTGGAATGAGAAGGTTAGTTGCTTCTTAATGACCAAAAAATAATTAAATTTATATATTTTTTTTTTATTGAAACATTATTTTTTACTTGTTTCATTGTGTTTTAAAGGATTTTAAAGCTTGTTTTATTTTTGTTATAAATAATTGATATTTATTTAATTAATTTTTTTTTGAAAAATTACTTTTTTAATTACAATTGCGAGTAATTCGTAATTAAGATTTTTCGGTATAATATAACATGTTTTAAAATTTGTAATAAAGTGTAACATGCAGATGACGCCACTTTTAAAGGTAACATCATAAAAATCACGGTTTAATTGTTGCTTTTTAATTTTTATTGTAATAATAATTTTTGCAGTTTTTTTACATTTTCTTGTGAAATAATCTTTATTTTAGTTTTTAGTTTTAAAAATAAAATGTATCAATCTGTACAATAAGGTAAAAGTGATTATCTCTTTAACAAAATATAAAAACCAAGTATTAATCGTTATAGCGCAAACAAAAAAAAAATATTAAAAACAAGTAAGAGTGTAATATTTGGCTTTGCCTAATTTTATATACCCTTCCCATGTTGGGCCACATTGTCCAAATTTGTTCAAATATCTAGTTTATCCCAAAGCTGCAAAACAATAATTTTTGTTTAAGTGTTTTGATATTGCCATTTTTCAATACAGACTTTTGCGGGATTTTTAGAAATAACAAACGAAATGATAAACTTATATATACCCTCGTCACCTGGGAAGAAGGGTCTAATAATCATTGTTTACAACGGCGGTCGGCAACCTATACTATTGCATTTTGCTACTGTATGTGTTATATTTATTCTCCCTCTCACAACGAAACTGTGTTGCCAGTAAAATTGAGTTGTATACCCAAAGTAAAAAAATTTATGGCAGTTTGGTTTGCAATAGATAAAATATGAGACAACACACGTTGGCAAACCAAACATTCGGGTTTGCCAAAATAATTTTCTAAAAATAAATTGTTTTTTCATAACTTCTCTGCAATACATGAGTACACGTACATAATAAAAGAAAAAACAAAAAGGCGCTGCGCCCTGATTTTACCGACCGCTGGTTTACAACCACATTATTTAATTCAAAAATAATCGTTATTTTTTTTAATAAAAAAAGTATATTTTTGGATTTCTTGTAAAAAAATTGAAGATAAAACTTTATTATATATTTGAAAAGTATTCATTAAAGTAATAATTTTAATGTACGATATCATGTTTTCAATATTTCTGTGTTATGTTGAATTTTTTGGTCAAACAATTGTTACTTTCGATCTCTGGTAACATATAATTTGCAATAGAATATGTAATTACTTATAAAATGTATAGGGTAGCGGTATCTAAAATCTTTTTAACTCTGGTTTGCCGCCATCTGAAGCCAGAATAAACAAAATTCTTCTATCTTCGATTTCATTACCCTAAATATTATGATGTAAAGATATAAAAAACACTTGGGTAATCACAATAATACTCGTGATTTACTGCGTGCGTAAATTTAACAATGACTTTCACAATCGTCCTTTGTTTAAACATACCATAATATATGATACTGGCAAGTTAAATGAAACATATAATATTCGAATAAGGCAATCTTAACTTTCTTAAAGTTGGGATATAATTTAAGTGTCCGTCACAATTATGTTAATTTAGTTTCTTATGATCTTTGGCTTTGTGATAAAATCCCATTAAATAACTTCTGCTTATGCAATTTGCTTCATCCTTAGTTTATTTCATTAAACTCATAATAGGGTCGTGTTACTCTATCATCTTAGAATTTATTTTTTCTTTGTGTTAAATCAGTGTATTTGCGTTGAAATATTACATTGTTCCAAATCACTAGACATCATTATTTGCTTCTCAAGGAATAATCTCTTTTAAAATTTTATGGCGTAGGAATGTTAATCTATTGTGTATATGTAAAAATAACGGAAACAACATTCTGTTTACTTATTTCCTTTGTACATGTACAATTAAGCAATGCGCAAGTACTTTCATTGTTTTGCCATTATAAAGCACCTACATCTATAGATGTAGCTGACAATGTTATAAACACGTTTGCCAGATTAAGTAATAAGAGTTCTTATATTTAAATCTGCAGTTTTTGGCGACAGTTTTTAATTGACCAATATAAAAGTCCACGAAAACATTTAAATATAAATTAGGATACAATTTATGCTTAAGAAGAAGGGTAGTGTTATAGCATATTACTTCCACTCGAAAGCCCCCTAAACCAATTACGAGATATTTTTTTAAAGGCATTATGTATTTTTCTTTTCGCATTAAAAAACTGTACATTTTTTTACCATTTGATGTCTTACCTACCCTTAAGTAAATGGATATCGTACTTAGTTTGTTTTTAAAAACAATAATAAAATTTCCATTTTTTATAAACTTTTTCTTTTGTCACAGCGCGTCCACACTTACATTTGGCATTAGAAATATAAATTTACCACCAAATTTCTTGCCCTGTTGATGGTACATTAATGTAAATGAAAATGTCTTTATAGTCTTTATAATAAAAAAAAATAAATAAAGAAAATACTTAACACTTGAAACAATTTTTTTTAATAGACCAACATTCTTTAAAACAATAAAATTGTAATAATATGAAAACAAAAGCGTTTTTGCATCGCATAAAGGCAGTGTCTATTACAATACGAGTACAGTATTCTTACGAGTATCATCGTCCTTATAATCAACAATAAATACATACCAACGTACATTTACTCTATTGTTTATAAAAATATTTTCAAAAAACTTGTGACAAACTAGTATATCGAGTGGAATATCTGAAAGTGTTGCACTTGTGAATCCTATAAATAAGAAGATACCAGGGCAATGACAAAATTGATACAGAAAAATAATGAAACAAAAACAAACTAAACAAACACTTATTGAAATTGAACTCTTCTTAAAGACAAGTAGAAGGTTAAAACCACTTGAAGATTTAATTGTTTTTGGCAGGATATAATAAATGTGTATTTACGGAGCATAACGCCACTTGAAATGCAAAGGGCGTAACCCAAACAAATTTTTTTTTATTATGACAAATTTTAAATGCTTTAATTTTTTTTTTTTTAATAAAAATAAGAATTTTACTGAAGAAATTTAATAGACGTCCCAACGGAGACGTTTTTTTAAACAAGTAAAAAAAAAAACGTTATAACATAATAGGGATCTTCAAAATCGTTAAATATAAACACATAATAATACATTGCAATTATAACAATCATTTTTATTTTATTACTTTTTAATTTAATTTTTATCCTATTCTGGTAAAATATAACGTGTTATGTGGCCGTATGAGAGATATTAATTATGTTATAGAAGTAAGCATATAAGCAGAGAGCTTGTACGTATACATAAAGAGTAACGTTGCTGACTAACTGACTCACAGATTCATCATCGTACAGCCTAAGCGCTGGGTTCCTCTCTCTATGTGTGGAATTTTCGGAAATTCAAATATTTAGGGCATGACAAAGGAAACAAGATATAAACAAAATTGTAAACGTCCTATTAAAAAAAGTTAATTCTCCTTTTTTGGAATCTGAACCTAGGGATGGAAACGGGTACAAATTATATTTTAGTACTCATCGTATCTACTAAACTTATAAACAAAGAAATATAATATTATTTTCGTTCCTCACTTATCAAAAAAAAAAAAAAAACAGTAAATTACCCCCCAACAACATCGATAACGGAGTAGAAAATAGGAAAATTTTGGTTTTGCATTTTTTAAGACATGTTGATGCTTCTGCTCAGGGTTTAAAGAACTGCAGTCAACATGTATGGAAAAGCAAAGCAAACAGTTGCTTTTCCATACATGTTGACTGCAGCTTTTTAAACGCTGCTTCTGCTAACAAAAATGTTCTCTTTCAGTTTGAATTATTTGTATTAAAAGTTTTTAAATAACATTTTTATTTAAAAAAATTTTTAACCTTAATTTGACACTTTTTTTTAGCTAAAAAGCACTAAATGGCACTTTAGATTTTTTTTGAGTTTATGAAACTACATATCGTTGGTCTCAGGTAGAAAGGACCTAACTCACAAAATTGTAATTTACAGGAGAAGGTAAAAACATGATAGAAACTGTATACATCAACTTGTTAATTTTTTTTATACAATTGCTTGTAAAACCGTTATTTTTGAAAATATTTCACTAGTTTTTCTGTGACGATGTGTATTTGTGTGAAATGTATTGATATCACTAAAAAGTCAATTTCGAAAAAACTGCGAATTAGGGCCTTTCTACCTGAGACCAACGATGTATAAATTAACAGACTATTGATTGAAATAGAAATCCTGTCGGGAGACAAAACAGTACTTTTTTGCATTTTTTGTCTTTATAAAACTAGAAATATAGTTTTTGAAGCTTTTAATCCTAATAAAGACCGGAAATCATATAAGAGGGCAAAAAGACACTTTTTTATTTTGATTAATTTTTAAATAATTATTAAAAAATACGCCAACGAAGTAGTGGGTTCCTATAAGGAACAAACGGCCACAAATGGGTTAACAACTGCTTTTACATCAAATATTTATCAATATATTAGTCTCTGTATGTGTGTGTGTAAAAAAATAATAATTTAATATTTTATCATGCAATTTCTCGCCACCGAAATGATAATTATTGCTTTTATTTAGTTTTAAATTTATATTGTTGAACATGTTTTTGTTTTGAACAATTTGGTTGAATGACTTAGACGTTAGATTTTGTTGGCATGAACGCATTACGCGTAAAATTTGAAAACAGGAGAAAAGGTTGCATAAATGTTTTTAATATAAAAAAAAAAAAATATTAATATTAGTTGGAAAGAGTTGCTACAGATTCACCTTAGATATTGAATGATTTTGAAAAAATTTATTTAAAAAAAAATATGTATGTATGTTTACAAAAAGACAAGTTTAAGCGTTTTGCTAATCTTTAGTGAGCAGAAAACATACAATTGTTGTAAGCCCCTACCAAAAATTACTAAACATTTTTTACAAATACATACATAAACATTTTGCTTAAAAGAAGATAGATATCCTTTACATTTTTTAATGCAATATTATCAAATATTTTTTACATCTTACGTATGTCAAGAATTAAAAAAATGTATATATTAATACATAGTATTTTGCATACGCAGGCCTTATCAAAATCTTTCTATACATTAAGAATTTATCAAAAGTGTTCTAAAGATATACGATTAACTAAAGAAATATACAGCTGGTTTATGCTGTTTTTCATACATACGTTTTATCTTGAGAGCTTGATCACCATTAGGGAATACAGATATAAATAATAAACTCAAACAGTCCCTAACGTCAAAAGCCTAAACAAAAGACATCCAAATGAACAACCATAAATTATCAAAAAAAAACTAAATAGCAAAAAAACATAAGGTTCTACATGATGGTCGTAAACGAAAGCCCAACACAAAAAAAAAAAACAAAATAAAAGAATTTATGAATGAACGAGTGGGTCTCTTATTTTCTATTCCACTTAACACAACAAGGTATACAAATATTAGCCAAAAGAGAAAATTTACCGCATAAAAACCCAATTTTTTTTATCTAAAAGATTCATAAAGTAAAAAATGTTAATAGAAGAAAACATAAAATGTTAAAAGCCTGTTTACTTCCACTTATTTCCCTTTAGTTCTGCTCAAAACAGGCAAATATAGAGGCAACACTAAAAGAGAATTAATTGTGGGTGAACAGTTTGTGCTAAATAGGGAAAAGAATGTAAACAAATTGAAAAAAGCTTGAAATAATATTTTCCTAATTTTTTTCTGTAGACTGACTAGTTTGAATAGCATAAGGCAAATATGTACAATAACAAAAATAATTAAAGTGATAGTGTGAGTAGAACTTCACTGAACCGTAAAGTTTATGGATACAAAACAAAAACGTTAATAAATATACAAATAATTGTATCAGGCATGGAAAACGGATATTTTGCATTTTTTTACAGTATAACCTTTGGGGGAAAAAGTTTGTTACTGTTTTTTGCAAATTAAAAATCGGCGAATAAAATGTTTTTATTGATTATTTACAAACATTCATTTATGTTAAAAAAAACAACTCAAAATTTTTAAGAACATTTAAATTTTAATGAATTTGTATTCTCGATCAAGTAACAACCAGCCTCATATTCTTTGATAGTAGATACATTTGTGACAAGAATTTTATTTCGCTTTTGTGGAATTTTATTTATTGTTTTACCCGTGTAAAAAATCACTTACCCCTATCGAAGACTAATGGTTTCCATAAATTTTAAAATATTACTGAAAATATTTAAAAAATAAAAAGGATGCAGAAATATGCAATTTACTAATGGAAGTATTTTTTCAAAAAGAAAATAGAAAAGTCGTTAATAAATTTAAAAATGCAAGTTAAAAAATTAAAACGAAATCAAAATTTATATTTTTTTTATTTCCAAGCGAAACTTGAATCTATAATACACCTGACTATTTTAAATCCCTTTTTGTCCTACAATTTTAGATTAAATGTTGTTTTTATTTTTTACCACATAAACATAAGACATACCTTTAAACACGCAAAGCTTGCGTAGCAAATATTCTTTTGCCGCTCCTAAAAAGAAGGTATATTTTTTTATTTACTTGTAAATGCCATCTATTACTGCCAAGATTATATTTAAGAAAATGAAATATTTCGAGTATAAATCTTATTTATTTGTACAGAAAAACATCCTTGTAAAAGAACATTAATAGTTGAATAAAAAATAAAAAAACTTTCAAGTAACACACAAATATACATACATATGTATACGCAACATAAAAATAATAGCCTGTTATATTTTGAAAAATGTTTCTTTAAATAGTTTTGGTCTAGTTATGACATTTCGTGAGATGGACCGTTTGTTAAAAACATACAGTTTTAACAAAGAGGGGGTTTGCAATTAATTCGTCTCAAAAACAACAAACTAGCAAGTTTTTTTTGACATACAAAGTTTTATTAGCTAAAAACTTTTGATTTTATTTGTTTGAATTTAATTAGAAAACTTTTTCATTCCAAATTCCTAATTAAAATGAATCTCTAGGCTTTCAACTATTGCAGAAAAAACTCTTTTTTATCTGACTACGGAAAAGCAAAATGGATGTATGTTTATATATTGTCTCGTATCTTCTAAACTAAATATAATAATTTAAGAAATGAGGTATCCAAAGCAAGCGTCTTTATTGTGCTTTGATTTATGAACTAAAAAAAATATGTATTAAATGAATGAATTTAAAAATATATATACGGTTGTAGGACATTTTTTTTACGTAATTATATAAAATCTTAGGCAAATTTTAATTGGCTTTGATTTGGAAGAAAACTAATAACATGGGTCAGATTTAATTAAATGTCTTCAAAGTCGTGAAAATTAGTTTAGCATAAGCGGAATGTGTGAGTTACATTAAATTGGTCTAAAAGCTTACATTTTTTTAGAATCAGCAAAAAAATATTTATTTAAGACACTTTAGTTAAAAAATAAAATGACTTGAAATAAAGAAAAATATTATCTACAAATATAAGTATTTGCAAAATCGATTTTTGATTTTTGAATTTTTTTAATTAATAATAATTTTAAAAAAAATCAAAAAAAAAATAGTTCATCTTGATATTTGTTGTATTTTGTATAAGAAATTTTTATAATCCCTTTTTAAGAAGTGTGTGTTGGTGAGATATTTTTTTTGTTGACTTATTTTTTCTTGTGCTTGACCTTGGGCTGTAGTGATGGGTTGGTACCTTCCCTGGATGTGCCGTTGAGCTGGCTGGCGTTACCACTACAGGGTCTTTTGGGACACGTAACAATATTTTGTATATTATGATGTATGTATTACCTGCCTTTTACTTTCAGTCATTCATGTCAGAATTTATTTAACATTTTCTTAATTATAGAGATTTAATTTACTTTTTGTAAATTTTCTCATATTTAAAAAAAATTAAATTTTTTAAAAGATAAAAAATTTTTATTTAAACTTTTAAAAATTAAGATTAAAATTAAAAGATTTTTTTTAAATTTATTTATAAAAAGTTCTTATTTAAAGAGAATGATAAAATTCTTTTTGTTAAAAAATAAAAAAAACAATTTTTTTTTCTCTGGAACTTTTAGACAAAGTATTCAAAGTACTAAAATTTTTTAATACAATCACAACGGGTTTTAGTTAAAAGCAACATAAAATTTAAATTCTAAAATTTAAAAACAAATATATTTTATAATTGTCTTTTACGTAAGTTTTACCATTAAAAAATGGCTGTCTGCAACGAAATTGAACAAAAAAAATTTTTTTTTTGACAGTTTAAATGGGCAATTTAAAATATCAACAGCAAAGAGCTTGTTTGTCTGTGTTTAAAGTGTAAAATAAAAGTATTTAGAATAAAAAAAAAACACTAATGAACTAATTTTATTTGAGTAAAAATATTTTTATTATACAGTCGAAATGCATATGAGAACTTTTAAGGTAAAATTGTTAACATTCACATATGAATGATTCAACTTCCGCTTCTTTGTACATATTTTGTATGTATGCATGTAGATTGTACATGCATACATATGTACATATGTTTTTGTAAGCCTGTATGTTTGTATGTTGGTAGTTGTGCTCTGAAATGCTCTATTTTATGTTACTTTTTGTTTATGACAGAAATAAGCTTTAAAATTGAAAATTCGAAAGCAAGCACATGAATGGATTCTACCACAAATTCTTTTGTTAGTTTGGATTTATTAATAAATTGATATTTATTTATGTATTTATGTATGTACAACTGTACATGCACGTACAACCAACACATTGACACGTGCTTTAATATATGTATGAATTTTGTTTTATAAATGTGAATGCGAGTTTTAACGCACTTCCGCAAAGTATTGTTATTATTAGATGTCGTGCCTGCATTTTGTTATTATTATATTTTATTACTTGAACTGTTTTGTGTATTAAAAATAATTCATATTACATATGTATATATAAAAAAAAATAATAATAATAAAGTAACTACTGGGGTTTTTAATTTTTATGACATTTACAATTATATACCTGCTTTTTTAATTTTATTAATTCATTGCCGCCTATTTTTTTTAATATTTCAAGCAAAAATGTTCTGTTTCAAAATTATATATACATATACACACAAATTTTAAAAAACAACAAATCATAAATGTCGCTTAAGTGTTGTCAATTTATTTTTTCAGTAAAATTACACTAGTCAACAAATTTAAAATTTTTGATTTTATCGGATGTCGAAATTAGTAAATATAAATCACTTTTATAGAATCCATTCAAAATATTAAACCCTGTCATATATTTGCCAAGAAAAATATTATATCACCGTTTTATTTGTTTAGTTAACCAACTCTTTATTGTGATTTTGCAACTTTTAACGAAAATCATAAGTAGCTTTACCTTAGCCGAGACTTAAACAACTTTTTGTCAGTTACAAACAATTCAGCTAATTTGCATAAACCTTTTAACTGAAAGTGTTAAAAAGTCACTGTTTGCTAAAATTGCATGTCACTTGTGTTAGTGAAAAATCATGACTGCATTGTGTTTTTCGGACTGTCACATAAAATACACTGTAACATTTTTGAACAAAAAATTTGATACAATTCAGGAAAACTTTTAATAAAATGTATATTATACATATATCTTAAAAGATAATTTTACTAACATTTTTTTCTATGTTTTAATAGTTTCCTGTTGTTCACAATAATTTAAAAATTTCACTTTCATTGAGACACACTTGTGTTTTTTGTTAGAAATTTAAAAAAACCTGTAACATTAGGCAACATTAAGTTTAAGCAAATGTTAATTACATATATGTTTCTTTTAACTGCAATTACAATTATGTATTCTGACATTTGACACATTGTGTTTACTTTTAATAGGTAAACCGACCCTGTAGTAG
>NDXZ01003632.1:0-10564 GCA_003055125.1 Paykullia maculata | reverse complement strand
TATATACCCTTATCACCTAAGGTGAAGGGTATAATAACAATAATGCATGCGCAATAAATAACATGCTTATAAGGGAAATTTTTCCTAACTTTTTTTAGTTTTTTATACCGGAATTTCTTAGGGGCAAAAATGGGCAGCTGAATTTTTAATAAATCGCTAGCTGAGACTTAAGGCTTTAATTTGATATAAGTCTCGGACTATAGGTCGTTGGAGATCATTAGATGCAAGCCATAGAAGTTGGAGAAAATATATATTTTTGAACAATTTATAGTAGTAAAAAAAATTATTTTTTTATATAAAATTTTTTTTTTTATTTGCATATATATCATTTATAATATCCAATTGTATAAAAAAAAGCATTATAGTGTCATTACAATAGTATTTTAAAAGCACGAAGCGATAGAAGGTAGCATATATAATACGGTCATTTCAAAAGCATCCACTTAGGTCAACTTTGAATGTCTCTAGACAAAAAAGTAATTAAGATATAAGCCTAATATTTTTGGTACATGATAATTAGATTGTTTATTATAAACTGTAAAAAAATCAGGTGGATCAGAAGACATGCAAAAAATGAATTAATGCCGCTCTTGAACGTGGCCTGATCAATGCTAAATATCTTTTAATCTATTGGTATAAGGAACAAAATTATTAAAATCAAAATTAATAAAAATAACATTTTCTACAAAATAAGACTCGAGTCAAGTTCCGGGTTTCGGTTGTAAGGACAAAGAAATACGAATTTTTGTGAAAAATCCGTTTTTCTCAACTTAATCTAATGTGGCACGTGTTAGCATTATCCGATTGGGCTGAAACTTTGTCAATTGCATTTTCGAGCCTATTGGCACATTTTAGGGGGATGGCCCGAAAGATAGTCCCTAAAAGAAATTTACCATATACCTTGTAACCAATGTTTAAAAAACTGTCAGCAAAACAGCAAAAGTTCAAATTTATACGCTTTTGCTTTGAAGCAACAGTTTATTTTTCAAAAAATAAATTCTTGCTTTCGCTTCTGCTTGCAAATTAACAGCAACTGTTAAAAATATTTTTATTTCTTTCAACTTTATTTTTGCTTTTGTTGTTGACGACAGCGCAGCTACTTAGAAGCAAAGCAATTATTTTTTTTAGAACAGTTATTTTGATTTAACTTCGTACTTAGACGAGCAAAAGCAAAGCAACACTGTACGAAAGCAGAGAAAAAAAAATCTTTTTTGCCAATAATTTGCAAAACAGAAGCGAAAACAAGAGATTACTTTTTGAAAAAAAATCTGTTGCTTTGTTTTCGCTTTGCAATATTACAATGCGAAAGCAAAATAAAACTACTGAAAGCAAAAAATAAAAAGACTTTTAAACCCTTTGTAACACCCCTAATGTACATACATACATAATATAAACAAACAAATAAGTTAATTACTTAAAATTTCTTTATTAATTTATAACATCATTATCAAGTTTAGAGCAATTTAGGAGATAGACTAATAAGGAAAAACAATAAAAAAACGTAAGCTTCCTAGCTGCAGTCAGGAAAACTTACCAAAATAAAAAATTGTCATATTTCCCTTTATTTACTGAACTTATTTATTATAAATTTATTAATGGATTTTATTTTGGCTTAAAGTTCTTATATTTTGAAAGTGTGATATGTTGTCGGCTAATATCATATGGGAAACTGAATTTTTAAATAAAATAATAATGACATTCACAACATTTCACACTTTTACCGAATCTAGGAGAGAAATGCATTTTGAAAACCAGCTACGGTTCATCGTCACTCTTTGATAGGTACTTAAGTGTTGGATGTAAATATCATCTACATATTTAACCAGCAGGTTTTCAAGTTGTAGAATCCGGTTATCTGATTATATCGCCTTTTTTCATATTTTCCTAACAAAACTAGTTAGAACAAAAATTTACATCAACAAGCTTTTGCTCTGTTTTTGTTATTATTTTTTCATATATCACTAGTTATACCCTTCACCTAAGGTGATAAGGGTATATATAAGTGTGTCATTCCGTTTCTAATTTCTACAATATTCATTTGCGACCCCAAAAAATATATATGTTCTGAATCCTTATAGATAGCGAAGTCGATTTAGCCATGTCCGTCTGTTGAAATCAAGTTTTCTCAGCACCCCGATGTCGTACGGACGCGTTAGTAGTATAAATCAATCAGAAATTCTCCTGAGATGTTTGCTATTGAAATCCAGTAATATCGCTTAATAACTGACCAAGATATAAGCCAAAAAAGACGACTACCGTCTGTTGAAATCCAGTTTTCTCAGCCCTCCGATGTTGTACGGCCGCGTTATTGGTATTAAACAATCAGAAATTAGGCATGCCTTTTGAAAAATAAACAAGTAAGAGCGCTATATTTGGCGGTGCCAAATCTTTTATACCCTTCACTACGTGTATTTCCGTTAAAAAAAAATTTTTTTTTGCCGATATCTCGAAAAAAAAATTTTTTGCTTGTCTCGAAAATTTTTTTTTTTAATTTCTCAAAAGGCATGTCTTATTTCTGATTGTTTGATACCAATAACGCGTCTTTACAACATCGGGGGGCTGAGAAGACTTGATTTCAACAGACGGTAGTCGTTTTTTTTGGCTTATATCTCGGTCAGTTATTAAGCAATTTTCCTGGTTTTCAATAGCAAACATCTCAGGAAAATTTCTGATTACCCTTATCACCTAAGGTGAAGGGTATAAAAATTTTTTTTTCGTAAATACACGTAGTGAAGGATATATAAGATTTGGCACAACCAAATAAAGCGCTCTTACTTGTTTTATCTTGCTTTAGTTATTAGTTAGAAAGCGATAAAGGCAATTGGTCGTTTTTACAATATTTTTATTTTATTTTTTGACGTACAATATATTTTTGTTCGAATTTTTAAATTTTTTTTTGTCGAACTTTTGTTTGAGACCATTGGATAAAAATAAGTTAAAATATTTTAAAAAAATGTTTAATTTTTGTAAAGGCGGCGTTTACTTTTGTTTTTGAACGTAAAAATACATACATATTTAGATCATTCATTGGTGCACGTGTTAAAAAACTAACCACACAATTTGGTGTTTCGGAATTATCATATCTTTTTCTGCTTTGTACCCTTCACCGCAGGTGACATGGTTTGTTGTTAGTTTCAAGCTGTCTATTTTATTTGAATTCTGGTATATACATACAACATTTTTTGAATTTTGTCAAGAAATAAATTTCAAAGTCTACTGAAGATCTGGTATAAGCTACCAGTGAAATGCAGCATATACAGCTTAAATCTAACAACAATCCATAAAAATTTAAACCATAATACGACAAATAAATATTTTCTTGTTATTAAATACAACGGTTTGTTTTTCAGTTGCCCTTACATGTACATTTAGTGGTTAGCCAAATGTATAAAGGGAAAAAGAAAAACAAAACACATTTATATGAAAAATTGTTTGTTGGTTTCTTGAGAACATTTTTGGATTTGTCAGAATTCTCATTCAATTTATTTGAATTCTGGTATATACATACATTTTTTTAATTTTTTTTTTAAGAAATAAATTTCAGTCTACTGATGATCTGGTATAAGCAACCAGTGAAATGCAGCATATAGACAGCTTGAAACTAAAAACAAACCATACAAATAAATTAAGCACTTTTTATTGAATTTAAAAATTTTAAGTTCTTCGAATACAATAATATATCAGAGTAACCTGTATGTATGAGTTAATTCCATTTCAATATACACATAGCAAACCGCAGACATTTGTTATACATATTTTTCTGTTTGTTTTAAAAACATTGTAATAAGACGAAGTGAAATAAGAAGATTGATAGGAAAATAAATTAAATTTAATAAAACTTGGGCGTTTGAAGTTCTATGTATGTTATTTTGGCAATTGTTCATCACAAGTCTTCTATTTTTATAAAATTAAACTATATAAACAAAATTGTGTTTGTTTTTTTTTTATTATTATTTTTTCTTCGAAAGAATTTCTATTTAATTTTAATGATAAATATTATTTTTTTTGTTTTTTTGTATTTTAAATTTTTTTAATTTGTTATTATTTATCATTAAAAGTATGCAACTTACATTAACCAAAATTAAAAAAAAAAAAGATTAAATAAAATTAAAATAATAAAAAGTATTAAATTAAAAAAAAATTTGGTAATTAATTACAAAAGTTTGAGTTTTTATTAGTTTCAAGTTTTAATTTTTTATGTTGTTTCAATCGCATGGATACGTCTCAAGTAGATCGATGGATGACAAATTGCTAAATCAAAAAAGGATTAAAAAATACAAGGAAACAGTTTTTTGTTCGTTTTTTTTTTCTTTTTAACATAAAATACATTTAGACTTAAAATATGTAGATGTCTGTATATCGTTTGTATGCAGTTAGTATAAATATTTTTGTCACGGTAAAAAAAGAAAACAATACAATTAAATAAAAGGGTTAATTAAATAAGGACAAGGCAGTTAGGAGGGATATAAACGAAAATACTCCTAATGACTCTTGTGTGGTAAATAATCTTGATGGCTAAACATGGGTCAGTGGTATTTTTAGATTTATTAGTATCAATTTTGAATGTAAAGTTAATTCAAGGCTAAAGCAAATATCATTTATTCTAGTTGCAGGAATTAGAAAAAAAGGTGGCTTAAAACCAAAATATTTTTTTAATTTTTTACGTTAAGGCTAACAAATAAACTAATTTGGAGTGCTTTGCGAAGGATGATTGAGTTTTAAGAACATTGGAAAATTTAATGGCCTTGTATGTACACACTATATATTTGTTTTTGTTTTTTTTTAAATTTATTCTTAATTTAAGTCGCCAGCTGCAGCAACTACGTCATTACGCACACACGCTTTTTTTCATTTACAATCAAATGCTTGACTTAAAAAATATGCTCAATCTTCATATCCAAATACCTCCTAGAGAAACGAGCTTCGGGTTAAAATTTTAATAACTAAACTCTATCTCCTGGTGTTTCTTTACAGCCAGCGGCAATCATGATGAAGAAGCTGAAGAATTTTTTGTTGAACTGCCACCACCGCTGGAGGAGACGCCACGTTGTTTTTCAATATACACGTTTAAAAGACGAACTTTGCTGGGATTCAACATGGTCAGCTTTGGCTTGACCTTCTCCTCGCCCATCATAATGTATAGCTTGACAATACAAAAGACAGCAGCTTTGCGCACCATCGACTGATAATCGTCCGTGAGACGTGCCAAATGTGGAAAGACTATATCGAGGTGTGTCTCGGTCAACTCCGAACCGTGGTGATCGGCCAGTTCGGTTAACAATTTCAAGGCACACAGGTTCACTGGATACGAGCCCGTTGCAATCACAGGATTCACTATGTTTATAGTTAAGTTGAGAGGCAAAGCTGGTACAATTCGAGGAATTAGCATGTCGAGTTCGCGCATAGTCTCTTTGCTTTTTGGATAGCAGTTAATGATTTTAAGTAATATTAGTTCGACAAAATTTATCCAATTGGGTTTCATTTGCGCCCGACGTAAGATTTTTGAGAGGACATGAAGAGCCTCTACAACAACTTCATTTGAGCTGGCATCCAGCATGTTCAATAACATTTTCATGGTGGCGCGAAAGTGTTTGTTGGGCAACTCGCAATTTCCGCTCTTAATGCATATGCCAAGATTTACAAGAGCACCTTGGACCTGAGCTACAGGCATATTAGGTGTCAGGTTTAGTGCCACTTTAATAATTTCAGTTTCTTGAGTGCCGTTTTCTAGAATGATTTCTCCATTGTCGGCAAATTTGAGATTTACTCCAGACGATGAAGATGAATTAGTTTGTCCCATACCAGAACATAGAGTACTGGCTGTCGTTTTGTGATGTTGCTCCAATAGATTACCATCTAAGCGCATCGTTGTGCTTTCGGGCGTGTTCGATTCTGTTGTGGTGGCCGATTGGGTCTTCGAATTCGAAGAGGCACATGAGTCAAGAGCTTCGCTTAAGTGGCCATTGTAGGCCCTCCCATTGGAATTGTAGGCTAACGAATTGTACTGGCTTTCGATGCCCCCAAAACAATTTCGTATTTCCTCAGTGGTCTTTTGTATGTTCTGTTGTACATCAACTTCCGAGTAGCCAAGCAGTAAATCGTTTTCGGTGACTGATGACTGGCGTGAACGAGGACTAGTGAATTGGGGTTGAAGAGATGAAAATGGACCTCCGACGTTGGGACTCTGCAATGGTTTGGGACTGGAGCTGGAGAGCGGTGAAGATGAGGGTGAGTTTGTGCCCGATGTGCTGCTACGACGCAAGTGTGACTGAATGCAAACCTTGGCAGAGTCCTGATAACCCTTAGGCAGACTCGACAGAACCTTTGTCATCTGGGGTGTGTTGAGATTGTATAGTGCTATTAAACAGTGACGAGCCTGATTACGCAATTCAAGGCTTTTTTGATCGCAGGCCATTTGAACGATTTTTAGCAGAGCTTTTTCTACAATTGGCAAAATAACGCCTTCCTCAGACCCAGGAAAATCTGTATTTTTACAATAGGTGTTGGCCAAACTTGTGAGAAATTTGAGAATTGCTATGCGAGTCTTTGTACAGGGTGTCTGTGCGGAATCAGACAATATTCGGAAGACGTCTTTCATTTGTAAATCGGTTGGAAAGTATTCATGGACTACTTGCAAAGTCTTCCATATTTTACCATGCATCGAGTTTAGTAATTCTGTTCCCAGCTTGTTAAACAGACGTGTCAACAATATAAAAAGCCAGTCGTGAAGATCGTTGGCGTACGCCAATATAAGCTCAGTAACCGTCTCCAGAAAAAGAGAATAGACTTTGGTGTGTGTGTCCATAAACATTTTTCGAAACGTGTCAAGAACTAATTGTAGTTGTTGTGGTGTCAACTCTTTTCCGTCAGCGAGGTAATGGGTAAGACTAATTAGGCCATCTTTACGCTCGGACCAATGTGTGGATGCGCAATACTGGATAATAGTATCGATATCTTCGAATGGTGGCCTAACCCAGCTCCAATCTAATCTATTTCTAGAACCTGATAGTGAGTAATTCGAGTTGTTGCCTCGCGTATACGAGGAGTCAAATGATCGTTCAGAGCACACAGAAGATGCTTCTGAATCATCTGATTCCTCGCGGGACATAAGCTTTCGCCCAATGCGTGCACCTGCCGAATAAACACTACGGTCTCGCCCATAATCTCCCATCGAAGCATTGTCCCCTCCACTGCCGTCCGGAGATAACGCATCGGCAAGAGCATTTTCAGCATCTCGACTTTGTTGAAGCAGTCTTGCAGCCGCAAGTTGTCTTGTAGGTTGATTACGTTCTGGAGTCCGACGAGAATGTCCTGTAGTGTACATGCTGCGCTTAATTATCACTCCACCTCCACCCCTTGTTGGACTGGTTTCGCGAGAACTAGCTAATGACCTTGGAATACCAGAAGCTTTCTTTGGAACTGTTCCTGTGGGTCTATAATACGATCCAATTACATGTTGCTCGCGCAATTTCGAACTTGGCGAAGTTGAACGAGATCCAGGCTGTGACTGAGATACTCCAGCCCTGCCACGGGCACGCGGAGAAACTCCACTATTTGCTATTGATTGCGCTACAGATTGCTGGGCCTGTTGTTGGCCAGTACCAGTTCGAGATCGAGGCAGAGATCCTGTTAGAGCACTATTTGTGGTAGAATTGCCTGTGTTTGCGGCTTTTTTACGAGCTAGGAATGCGTATTGAGCGCGCGCTTTGGCACGTTGTGCCGCTGCTGTATCTACAGCTGACACACTTCTCATGCCAGGAGCCGGTTTCTGAAGTGCGCCTGGGGAACGTTGGATACGTGAGGTCGTAAATACAGTAGCGCGCCTTTCTTCTAATCCCCCGCTACCGCCGTCCCTTTCTCTCTCAAGTGCTCTTTGGGCAGCAATATCCAGTGTTCCATAGATTTGATCGGCCAAATCGGGAAAATGACGACGAAACACCCAGTAAGCTCGACGCGAATGACGTCGAGCCTCACTGTCTGCATCGCTCATTGATTTTTTGATTACATCACGCAGCAAAGGAGCACTTCGTTCCATAGCTTTTGTTGGCCACTCATCACACAGTAAACATAGAATTTCACACAAAGATGCACGAATATCCTTCGATTTAGAATTTTGTAGTGTTTCCGTAATAATTTTAATTAGCTTGGTAGCATGTGTATACTTTATGATATATTTAAGAGCTATTAACGAAGACGACGCAATGACTTTTACCGAATTCTGTATCAACAGTATTAGTTGCTCCAAAATGTATTCGCAAAATTTGTCCAATTTTTGATGTAAAGTTTTAGACAGGAAAGCAATTGTTATACACGCCTCGCGGATAACTTGTGAGCGCAACTCTTCCTTTAAAATATCTAAAAATGATATCGACAGCTCTTTTAACTGAACCGCGATGAATTGAGGCTGTGATTGTATGTTTAGCATAAGAAGCGAACGAATTTTCTTTAGGGCATCAATACGTTTTTCCCAGTCAAAGTTTTTGTCACTGATTATCGAAAGTATATTTCTATAAATGTCATCCATGTCTTTGGGATGAAAGATATTCAACTGCGGTACGGACTCAAAGGAAGACTCAAAGAGTTCCATTGTAACAGCTCCTGCATCAGTTGCGCATTCAACTGCTATATTGTTCTTACTACGCATAGTTGCGGAAACAGTACGTTTGACTATTTTCGTTGGCCGCTCTCGCAGTCCAATGTTGTCAGCCTCATCATAACCATTGTTGTTGTTGATTTGAGACTGAGTTGAAAGCATGGCCGACTTCAGCAGCAACCCCTCACTTTTGATTTGATCAAACTTTTGTTCAAGTATGGCTAACTTTGAAGCTGGCATGTCTTCTATGCGACGCAAGTCGGGTCGTAAGCGATCACCAACATGCTTATATATTTCTACTAATGACTGGATAGCAGTATCACGCACCGACACCGTGGGATCGCCTAGTAACACACATATAGACTGAATATAGTTGCGCACACTTAACTGCGTTGTTCCATTTTCATTTAGAGTATTTACAATTGTCTGTAGAAATTCCTCGCGAACTTTTGCATTCTTGTGCTTGAAACAACTGGCCGATAGTTTGTCGAGTAAAACCTGAGGTGCCAGAACTTTGTGTTCCATTAATGTTTGCAATAATAGTTGAGCCTTTTCACGTACAGTATCTTTGCTATCACCAAGACGGTCAATCACATGCGGCAAAACTGTGGCCGTGTAGGCATTAAAGTCAGGACCCAGCCGTTTAATAAGTTCCGTAAATGCTTCCAGCGATTTTTGTGCAATTTTGAAATGGCTTCCAGTAAGCCAAGGCATTAGACCGTCTACTAACATGCCCATGTCCATGCACACTATCGAATTTGTGTCATCGCTAAGAAACGTTACTAGATCTTCAGCCAGTTGAGCTTTAACTCGCATATCCGCTTTTGGCATCAACTGTATGAAACCATTCAAATCGTTTGGCTTTCTGTATGCCATTTTTAAAGATTTAGCTTATTTTATTTAGTGCAAACCCAACGGTGGCTCTGCTTTTGCCAATTCGACTTCCTGAAAGGGAAATAAAAAAAATTTTTTAATAGTTACTGTATGAGAGTTCCTAATATTTTTTTAATTAAAATTTATTAATTTTGACACTTAATCGATAATGAAAATGTAAGTCTCGTTTTAAACATGCGTATTAGAAATTTATTAATTTCAGAATGGTGAGATTTGCTTTGAATTCCTTTTACCGAAATATCGGTTTCTTAGAATCTATTTTATGCTTTATTTTAATGTATTTTTCATAGGTTCTTCTACCAAGGGACCAATATAGGGGCTCTGGTAAGCTGTATTTTTGTTTTCAGAAGTTGCCTGTTGAAAAAAAAACTTAGTCTGATTTTTAAAATCATTTTATATGTTGTTATGCGCCATTCAGTTTTTAAGAATAATAAGTAAATTCGTCTTATTTCAAATGCGATAGTTAATAGACAAGACTTAGATTTTGTCAGCTGGCTCAATAAGATATTTAGTTCTTTACCTGGTTTCTCAACGCAAAACATATGCATATACACTTTTGCCACATATGTATATGTAAATACCCCAGAATATATCAAAAGAATATTTATAATAAATGATTTTTAAATACCAAGTGCCAAAAATTGGTAATAGAATTTTTTTTTTTGATGTCGTAGTGTTATGACATCCAGGGTATTGTCTTGTAGCCAGACTCCATCCAGAATTGCTACCCAATTTTACTTCTGTCCCGGACACAATCGTTTCTACTAAAACTTACCGGTGCCTGTACCCCTTACAAGCATCCTTTGCAATCCTTTTAAATGTTTGATTTCATTTTCAAATTGTTTACTAATTCAATTTTATCAAAGTTTTCTATTTCTTATACATATCCTACAAGAACAGTGACGGTCATTTGACCGTCATTGCTGATGGATATATCCATCAAAGTGTCTATCAGTTTCTTAAAGGCAATATAAAAAAAATAATGGAAACTTTTGTGTACATTTTTTGCCAGCGTTGCCATTAACAACAATTTTTTGATAACATTTAAAAATGACCAAAATTCCATAAAACTAACCA
>NDXZ01003624.1:0-14271 GCA_003055125.1 Paykullia maculata | reverse complement strand
AGGCTAAGCCTTATGAAGAAATAAAACGCCAAATGGCAAAAAAAAAGAAAAAAATCGAAAGGAAACCAAACCAAAAAATTTATATTATAAAACCAGATAGAAGAAAAACAAATTTTTTTTTGCAAACTTTCCAGGAAACTAAAGCAGATATCAAGCCGATTTTGATTTGGGTTTCCTGTTTTTGTTTTATCCGACCCATAGTGTTAGTGTAGATGACAACATACAGCTTAAAAGGAAAAGAATTAACAACAACAATATTTTACTGCTTACGACAAAGCCAAATGGACATGTTTGTTTTTGGGTAACTGGAGATTACTGGAAGTTAGTCATTTCAAAACCCTACCACCCGCTTGCTTTAACTGGTTTTTTTTAACAAATATAACCTAAACGAATTGCAGCCATCAACGGATTTGGCGATATTTATCTTATGGATTGTTTAAGCATTTAGATACTAAACAAAAAACCACAAGTTTAGCTAACACCCCTTCTAAAGAAAATTGCACCTTTTTAAGGGCAGTAAAGGACTTTAGTAATTTGGTTTGATTTAATTGTTTTACGTTTACTTGACTCGTTGGCAACAAGAAAAAAAATATAGGGAAATATTTAAAAATTTCCTCCAAAACAGGGTTGGTCAAAATTGGGGAACTTTGCTTTAGAGTTTTTAAAAATTTAGAAGGGGGTTACAAAAAAACAATTAGCTGTAAATTTCTCATATGTAGAAAATTTATAATAACTTTTGCTTTCTTTAGAAAACTATTTCTACTAAATTACTTTTTGAATTTTGGTTTTCTAACATTGTATACAAAACCTCAAATACCCAAAATGAGTTTAAAAATGACCAATATATTTATTTACTAATTATAAAGCTAAAACTAATAATAATATAAAATTTATTCTCTATTTTTGAAAAATTGTAATTCCCAAAAATTTAATAAAAATCCCCCAAAAATTATTTGTATTTTTTCGACATTAAATTGAAGGTTTTTTCCAGGAACTTTATTAAGAAATCATTCTCGCAAATAATATATTTGAAGCTTTTGTGGAAAACAGTTTTTTTTAATTATATTTGTGTTTTAGTGCAAATTTATTAACATTCCTGATATATTTATAAAAATCCCCTTATTCCCAAATCATAAAACTTTCTACATCTGCCCAAGTTTTCAAAATTCCCTTTTTAATGGGACTTATTTTTTGTTTGTTTGTTTTTGATTTAATTTAGTTTTATATAAATTCTCCCACATTTTTGTAGAAATTCTTTTTCTGAAGATTTTTAATTCTTTTAAAATTTTAAAATTTCTAAGAATTTTATTTTATACTCTATTTAACTTATTTATAAATAAAAAAATTTAAAGGTTTTGCGTTCTTTTAAATTTTATAAAAACAAAATTTTTTTTATTTAATTATTGTTTTTAAATTCCTTAAAATGTGTAAAAAACTCCCCATATTTGCAAACATAAAATTTTTGCTCTGCCATTAACTTATAGATGTAAAACTTTTTGAGAAAAGTTTTTTGTTCACAAAATTTGTTTTAAAGTTTCTTAAAAATTTCTATTGTAATTTTGTTGTATTTTCATTTAACAGATACAATCTTTTCCAAAATGTAGATGCAAGTTGAGAAGTACTGCCGTATGGTTCTTGTCTTCTGCTGTTTGATGTTGTCCTTGATAGCCTGTCATTTGAGTTTGTTTGTTGTCACAACAAGCCTGTTAAAGCTATGAAGATATTTCTGCCGACCATCATGATGCTGTTTTGTATTGTCTTGTTTTGTTCTGTTGATTGTATTTAATAAACATCCTGTCCTTTTTTTCGAGTGCTTGCTTTAACAAAAAACGAAAATTGAGTGTTAAATGTGTTTATTAGTGTGAGGAATGAAACGAAAAGAAATTTGTCTATAAAACATGTCTAAAACATACAGCATTAATTGTTTAGGGACATTTATGAGTATCTTTTCTTTGTCCTGATGGCAAAGGTCTTGAACAAAGAGCCATTTTAGAAGAGAATCATTTTTTTCTAAATAAAGGAATTTAATTAAACGGGGAATATTTTATAAACACAAGTATTTATTATAGGAAAATGCAATTTATTTGTGGGAAAAACTTTTAAGATAAAATCTGTTTTTGTGTGGAGGAATGAAAAGAGTGTACTTTTAAAAGCTAATATGTGGAAGTGTGTGAAATTATTTTTTCTTAATCAAATGTTTTTATAAAAAAAAATTGATGATTGTTTTAAATAATTAGATTTTTTATTTAATTTTTCGCATAAAATATTATTAAACATATTTTTATTATTATGTTGTTGTTTTTTTGTTCTTTTAATAACAATTATTTAATGGTTCAAAAATAACTAAAGTTTGTGGCAAAAATGCCAAATCCTTATTTTTATAACCTTTTAAAATATAACAAATAAAATAAAGAAAAGACATTCCTGACTTTTACCATGGTGACACTGACAGTATCAAGAACTTTTATTATCTCAACACAGACTATAATAATGGGCAAAAGCGACACATTGACAATATTTTACGACCAAAGAAAAATTAAACAAAAGAGCTGCCTCTTAAGCATTTTAAAGTTTTTTCTTTTTTTCCCATAAGTCCCAGGTACTCTTTTATGTCTGACTCTAAGATTTTATAGTTAAACTGCGGTTAAAACTATAAAAATTTTAAAACTCCTCTAAAAAATTGTAGTTTTTTTTTAAGACATATAAAACTTTACGACTTGTTAATAATCAACTGGTTGGTGGCAAATAATTTCCCTTCTAGCTGCTGAGGGTAAAATAGTCATTATTGTGTAGCTACCCAAAAGCTCATTGTAAATTTAAAAGGATTTATGTTTGTTAAGACTAGAAAGGAAAAATTAAAGTTGAAATAGCAAATACCTGGTAGCAGTAGTAAGTAGGATTGAAAGTGTAAGTATAACAGAGCTGCTAGAATAATAAGTACTGATAGCAGTGGTACTTGAACCAATTTGCCTATATAAGGAAATACAGAAGGAATAGTCATAATGGTAACAAAATTGTAAAATAATTTAAACAATTTAAACCAAAAAAAAAAATCAAATTTAGAGATTTTTCAAAAAATTGTTGGGCTTAAAATGTATTTCCTATATTGTTTAAAACAAATCTAATGGAAGTTTAATGTTATTTTTAACAAAATTCAAATATAAAACTATTTGGGGATTTTTTTAAGTTTTTGGGAATTAAGAAAATTTAACTAGAAACAAACTAACGTTAATTTGATAGTTTTCGATTTTATATTAAGTGAACAACATAGAGGAAAATGCTTCTAAAAGTTAAAGCGATTTTAAAACTTTTTAAAGAACTATAATAATATTGGTTTATTATTTTTAAACGTTTTAAGCTGCCATTAAATATAAAAAAGATTTTGCTTTTTTAGAGAAAAATCGTTTTTTTTTTCTAAACTTTGCAGAATTTATAAACACAGATTGCAAAAAAACTAGTAGGGATTTTCATACGTTTTTAAGGAATTTGCCAAATATGTAAAGAATAGATAAAAAAAATTACTAGAAGTAACTTTTCTTTAAACTTATAACACTACGGCACTAGAGCGTAAACTACAAATAGTGAATAAATAAAGTGGGGATTTTTATATTTTTTTTAGGAATTTGCTAAATATGTAAAAAAAATCTAATAAGAAATATTTTTTTAAAGCTCACGCTCTAAAAAAATTAATAAGTGTATAGGGGATTTTTATAAAATGCTTAAGAATTTTTTAACGTTTTTTGGCATTTCATTCTCAGTCACTTAGTCTGACTCATAGCCCCTGATATTAACTATACTTATACCGAAAGCTTTGTATGTGTTAATTTAGCACATTTTGAATTGTTTTTTTTCTTCTTGCCATATTCTACCTTTTGCTTTGCATATTTGTTCATGAGGCTGTAACGATATTTATTTCGTACGTTACTTCATTTGTATCGAAAAACATTGCTTAATTGTAGACACCACCTTGTACATTTTCATTAAAATGTTAAATGAATGCAATTCAAAGTACACAGAATAGCAAAAAAAGAAATAACTGTTGTTGCTTGCTGTAACTTTAAGGCCTATATGGCCATGTTTTTTTTCTTTCCCAGGATTTTCTCTGCCAGAATTTATATACCTTTTTTACTTATCTTTTTCCTTGCCTTTTGGTTTTGAATTTACTACTGTTCATTTGCAGCCACCAAAAGAAAAATGTGTTCGTTTTCCCTAACCCTCTTCCCGTTTATGCCTGTAAATGCATATTAAAGTCTCTCTATATATGTGAAATGTCAAATATTTCTTTTACACTTTATACCCTCTTTTTTCAAGAGTCATACAAATCCATAACCATAAATTTACAAAAGGATTTTAATTACACACGTATTTTGCTCAAAATTCTTTGCAATTTTATTTGGTCTCAATTTTTGGTTTCTTCTTCTTTTTATTCTTTTTTTTTAGTTATTTGTTGCTGCTGTATAAGTCCTTGTTCTTAGTGAGCAGCCAACTTCATTGGCAAATTTGCTGCATGGTAAATAGTTTGTGGCTTTACCATTAATATGGCAAAGATATTCATATTTAAATTGTGAAAAACTGCATTTAAATGTGCGGTGTATGATTTTTGATCCTTATAAAGATATTTGTTAGTAAAAACAAAAATTGTTACGGTGAGAAAAAAAATAAGGAAAATTTAAGCAAATTTATAATTAAAGTGTATAAATAGAAAGAAGATTTTAAAAATATTCGTAAGAATTTTATTAATATCAAAATAATATTTCAAAACATTAAGCAAATCTTGTGTTAAAAAAGTCAGGGAATTTTTACAAGTTTTAGAAATTGAAACATTTTTTTTTTCTTTTGGAAAAAATCTTTAAAAAGAATGGGTCTTTGCCTAATATTACTTAGCGCCAACAACTTGGCGTAAATGCATTTAATAACAAAAAGTTTCAAAATTGCAAACACAAAAAATATTTGGGATTTTTGGAAAATATTTGGAAATTTTTAGAGTTTTGAAAAAACAAATGGATTGAAAACACACAAAAATAAAAAATATATTTTTGTCATGCCCTTTCTTTGATTTTTTTTTAATAGTTTGCGTCATTTTTTCAATATATATTTATATTAATTAATTGGTATTATTTTAATGTAAATTCCTATTAATTTTTCTGCTGGTCTAGTAAAATATTATATTAATTAATATTACTTTTACAGCAACATTACAAATAAATACATTGTCATAAATATTAAGAGGTAGCATATTGTTGCTAACTTAACTTTGCCCCGCGCTTTGCACTTTACAAACGATTGGCAACGACGAACAGGGTAATAAATTAAAATTGACGCTTTACACAGAAAATCGTTTAAATATATTCAAACGCCGGTACAGACACACACACACACACACCTAAATAAAGGCAAACAAAAATAATAAAAAATAATAACATTGTAAGCAGACATGCATGAGCATGAGAAAAGCGCACACATCGATTTATATATGTACGTTTAATATTGAGAAATATATAGCGGTTAACTCATATGAGATTTGTCATATTTTCCAAATACACACACATACACAAACTTTGTATAAGATAGCAGGGGAAGTGGGGAGAAAGAGGGTGATAGACAGGTATGTATGTAGGTAGAAAAATTAACATTAAAGGTATTTGTGGAGTGGCATGTGTCAACGGAAATGAAAATGTTGTGCTCTCGTATGTATATTACGTGCAAGCAATTATTGATTGATTTCCTTGAATCGCATTTCATTTCATTTTGCTAACTTTTTGCTTTAACTTGCTGTACTCATATATATATATGTGTGTGTGTTTGTCGTTTTTTTCAAAAATTCTTTAGGGAAAAATGTTTTAAACAAATGTCGATGAATTAAAATAATAAAAAAGCTTCAAAGAAATCACATACGACTATTTAAGTGTTTTTCATAATAATAACTTAAGGGAATTGTGTTGAGTGTAGATGACTAGAAAGAGAGAGTGTGTTAATATGATTGTGTGTGAAATGTGTGTTTGTATGTGAGTGTAAAATCTATAGAAAAAAGTATTTTATTTAAAGTGATTGCCGGAAATTACTAAAAGAGCTCTGTACAGGAAAATGTCAGTCAAAGGGGATGCATTAGTTTGATTGCAGATCATAGTGAAAACTACAATTATTTATTAAATGGCTAATGGCAAGGAAATTTTACAAATATGGATATTATTAGACAATTTTTATTAATTAATAAATAAAAATATGTAAATACGGAAATAATTAACTTCATTCGTTCTATGTTTTAAGTGGAAATACTTGAAAAGATTATTCAGGAAATGCAACTAAAAGCTGAATTAGATTTTTATCTATTTAGTTTAACAAATGGCAGCAGTTTTTATTTTTAAAGTTAATACATGGCTCATTTATAATTGGAAATTAAATTTTTTTTTAATTTTAACAAGCTGAGCCTAAAGATTTGTACTTTGTATTGATCTGGAGATCAAGTAGTTTTGTGGCACTGCAACGACTGTAATGAATATTGGTGCAAAGCAGATGACACATTTAAAACGAACAAAGATAGAAAACTCCACAAGCTCTGATAATATGTAAAACGTCATAGAAAGCTAATGTTGGAATTTTTAAATAAAACTTAAAATTTGTATATGAATTATTTTAAAAAGAAATTTGTTTAAAAATCTGAATAAAAGTTTCAAAATAATTATATTAAAAAAATTCCATTTGATTCATTTTCTAATACGTGTTTTTATAAACCGTTAAAAAAGTCAATTATTCCATTTTCATTATTTCTAAAAAAAAAATTGTTTATTATTCTTTTTTATTTACCAAAGCTTAAACAGCATTTTGTAAATTTGTAAATTGTATTTATATAGCAGCTTGATTACAAACGTTTTTTTTTATATATTAATGTATGTTAAGTTTACACTAGAATTACATTGTAATTCCGTTTTGGCAAACTTGCGCTTCCTGTTCGTATCAAAACCAACAGAACAACAACAAAAGGCGCCAAATATTTATTGTAACAATAACATTTTAAAACAAAATTCACACTTAAATTTGCAATAGACAGTGGTTTAAAGGGGTTGTGTTGAGACAAATAAATATGTTTTAGTCCGGTTGTGGCATGAGTTTTTTTAAGTTTTGCATTACTTAAGTTTTAGCTTAGTTTTGGTTAAATAAAATTCTATTTAGTTTTAGTCATTTTAATACACATTTTTTTTTAAGTAAAACTCAGACAATAATTTTTTATATATTGTGTTTTTCAAGCATCTTCGGTAGAACGAAGAAGATAGAACAATTTTTTTAGAGGTAGAAAAGATAGAGAGTAAACCAAAATAACGCGCTATGCTTATTTTAGTGCAGTGTTGCAGCGCCATCTAGTATTGGATATTTCGGGAAACAACTTTGTTAAACCCATTTTTTATTACACTAATTTGTTGCTATTTAAAGTTTCATAAGTATGCGGCGAAATAAAAAGAAAGGAAGGGGTTTGAAAAGAATTCTTTGCATTTGCATTGATGCTTAAACGTATCTGAAGTCAATCGTGTTTACAATTTATTTCTTGTTAAGTTTTGCTTTATTTTTGGATAAGCTCTCGTTTACTACCAAGTCCGTTTAAGTTTTTTTTTTGAATCATCATAATTTTTTATAACTTGTCTAGCATTAGTCAGAAAGGAGAGTAGTTTTTGTTCCCTTTTCAATTTAGCTACTGTTTTTTTAATTATCCTTTTTGTTTAACATTTGCCAACAGAATTCTAAAATCATCTTCTAGAACTACTGTTTGCTTCAAAATGTAAGTAACCCACACAAATTAAAATTTGCTACAAAATATATTTTAACAAATTTGTTTGTGTTTTTTCTTTACATATTATTTTTAATTGTATACTTTTTTGTGTGAAAAGTTCTCCGACAAATTCATGTAAAACATGATTTTCAACTGCATTGCTGTAAAAAAAAACATTTAAATATTCAATATTAAATTAAATGAAATATAATAATAAATATAAAAAAAGGCTAAACAAAAAGCCAGGCAACCTATTTACAAACATATAAATCGAAATGTTAACACTCACAAACAAATCCATATGTTAAAGAGCAACATAACAACATTTTTACAAATATTGTTATAGTGAGAGCATAAATACCCACACATGAATAAATACTTTAAATAAATATATGTATGTGGCTATTTTAATAAATATGTTTGTATGTATATGTGTGTGTATATGTTGTTGTTGTTAACACTAAACAACATATACAAGCAACATATGCGGTCAATTTCACCAAATGTTTATTATTTATTATTATTTTTTGTTTGTTTGTGCATGCAACAAAAACAAATTTATTATATTTTTTTTTTTGATATTCATTTCAGTTGTTTATTATTTTTTTAATTTTTTTTTGAGTAATTTATTTTCATTTGCAACAACAGCTGCATTTCATTCTTTCACCAGTTTATTCTAACCCCTGGTTACATAGCGCCTTTAGTCGCAAGCTTTCATGATCCTCTTTTTTATATTTGTACTTGTATTTGTATGTATTTTGTGGCATGATACAAATATGCATGTGTATTTGTTATTTTTTTCAAGTTTTCTCTCTTTTTTTTTGGAAATATTCAACTAATTTTTTTGTATATTTGTATATATGAATTGGTTTGTGTGAGCGTCTCCCCATTTAATAAAAGGCATCACAAAAGAAATAAAACTATAAAAATTTTAACCAATATTGTTTTATAAAATATTTATTAAAAATAATATTTTTGTGTGTCTGTGTATGTGTATGTGTTTTAGTTTTTTTTTCTTCAAATAAAAAAATATTTATAAACAAATTGCTCGTTTGTTGTTCGCAAAAAAATAGACGCGAAATAATTTTTAAAATTCAATGAATAATATTGGCCGGTTGGTTGCTTATTTGTTTGAGTGGTTGGCTTAACCAAAAAAACGATATATGGCAAGAGTATTTATGTGCCACAAGATATATTTGCTTTGTAATACCTTAATATGCAGTAGGCCGATCAGTAGTTATTTATGTTTGTTATTTAAAAATCACCTGTCAAAAGAATTGTTATTTCTTTTTTTTTTGCCAGAAAAACAATTGTCAAATTAAGCTGATTAAATAAAACTGAGGAAGACAATAAAAAAGAGGGTTGAAGCTTTATTAATAAAGGAAATGAAAAAAAATATCATACGAAAAGTTGCCATTAATTCCTTTTAGATATGTTAAGGCTTAAAACAGACAATTACAATGTTTTGGGGTTTATTAATCAAAAACGTAAAAATTATATTTAGAATTAACTAAAAGTTAAATAACTTTGTTAAAGTTAAATTTAAAATGACAACAACATTTTAATCCATGTAAAAGTAAACACAATATATTTTTATTTCTTGTTTTATTCAGTTTTATTTAATTTATAATTAAGTTCTTTATAGAATTTTAAGTCAAGTTCTAGTATAGTTCTTGTTCTTTTAAAGCTTAGTTTTTTAAGTTTTATTAT
This sequence comes from Paykullia maculata, assembly GCA_003055125.1. NCBI lineage: Eukaryota > Metazoa > Arthropoda > Insecta > Diptera > Rhinophoridae > Paykullia > Paykullia maculata. The sequence goes on along the minus strand of NDXZ01003624.1, from coordinate 4,799 downwards.
ATTCTTATAATTCTATCTTTAAATGTACACAAAATTTGATCTTAATTGAAGGCACATATATTTCTTTAGATATTTATTTCTCTATTTAATCGTTAAGTACACAACAGAGTGTTATCTATGATGAAGCACATCAGATAAATATCCTTTACGTGATTTCTTAAAGTCTCTTTGACAGAAATGCAAACCTATAACCAGTATATGCCACAAAGATTTTTCAGGAATCTGCGACTCTTATTCTAGATACCAAAATGATGTTCTTTGAAATTTAACAGTGTTTCTAACATCGAAAATTAATCTAGTCTCTCTGCATTTTTTTTGGTACTTTGATCATATTTTGCACAAGTTTTTGAACTTTCATAGTAATTTTTATTCAAATAATATGTTTAAAATAATAAAGAACTCATGTACTTTCATTTTTCTTTTAAATAACTCTTTGGCTTTAGAATGTCGTTACTTGTCAACATGTTATTATCAAAAGTTACCAAATAGTTTCATGTTTATTTTCCTTCAAATTATTATTAACTCTAACAAACCCTTAAAATATTTAAAAATCAATGTTCTTAACAATATCCCCCCCTTCATGTCTTAAAACAATTGTCAACATTGTAATATTTACCGTCGGTAATTAAAGTTATAATAAGTTTTACTACCACTTTTCCTTAAACATTATCAGCACATACATAGTTGCTTATGAGTGTGCAACATGCTCGTGGTAAATGGGCAACAATGTTGCACAAATACATTACAGAAAATTACTTAAGTATTTAGTGGGGTAAATTTTAAGAGCGCCAAATAGTTTAAGGGATACATACTAAAGTCTGCGGAAAAAAGTATTAACTAAAGTAAATTAACAGTGGTGGGGTTTATACGGACGTTAGGAAAAAGTGTGCTGTAAAATAAGAACAAGTAAAAAAATTGTAGGTATAAAAGTATTTTTTTAAAGAGATAGTTTTTCACATTTTAATATTTATTACAAAGGTATTCACATAAGAAATTCAAGTAACACCTGAGGGATATATACCGTCGTTAAAAAAGTGTTATGAGGAATAAAGTTTATATAATAATTTTTTGACTTTTATTTATGGTTAATTTTTCTAGCCGTTTTAAATTTAAATCAATATGAAAAATTTAGATTTTGTTAGCTTATGTTGGCATGTTTCACCCAAAATTTTAAAATTGCTTCAATTAAAAATTCTTGTTTGTTTAAACCAATTAATATTTCTTTTAAATTTGTTTTTTGTTTTATTTTTCTTCGCACCTACTTTTGTATTTCCTTTTGTTTCTTTTGCTTCACCCAATAACTTAATTTTATAAATTATTAGCACAACACCTCTTTCAAGCATGCAAACGTAGTTAAAGACATTAAAGTAAAATAAAAAATTTTTTTAAGAAAATTATTAGTTATTTTTTTATAAACTATAAATCAAAATAGAAAAGAAGGGTAAGTACTTTTCTTCTTTGCTTACAAAATAACAAAATAAACTTTAAACAAAAATTTAAATGTTGTTTTCATTTCATTAACATATTTAAATGTTATTTTTGTATATTATTTATAAGTACATATTTCAAATTTATATTGATGTTGTTATTGTTGTATTAAAAAAAATTAAATTGAGAGACTTATGGCCAACAAGAAAACCAAAAAGGGCTAAAAACTCCTTCAAAAAAGAAGTGGTTTATCGGCTAGTAATTATTGGCATTTTTGTAAAAAAGTTGGTCTCTTAACCAATTGGCGTTTCTTTTTTTTACTTTTTAAATAAGAAGAACCTACTTAATGTTTATAAACATTCGTATGTCAACATGTTGCTTATGCCAAAATATATCGAAACAGTGTTATATGTTTACAGGACAATTCAAAATAATAAAAAAAATTTTTTTTAAATCAAAACTATATTGATGTTGTTTTATATTGATGTTGTTATTTTGTTGTTGTGTATTTTTTCTCTATATATATTTAATTACTCTTATATATTCTATGATTTATATAAATGTATGTATGTATGTATAACAAATAAAAATACGTTAGTATGTAAAACAAAAAGATAAACTCTCTAATCTTAATCTTATATGCGTCTTTTGCAACAAAAAAAAAGTCTTATATTCATCTTGCTAATTGATGTCAAAATTTCAATATCGATGCATTGTTATATAATTAATTATATGTATGTATGTATATGTGTGTTATTTTCAACAAATGTTTTGTGTTATTTAACAGACTATAAACATAAATTCTTTCTTAAATGTTGTAACTTTAATTTTTGATGTTGTAAATGGGTTTTTTATAAAAAAAATATTTAAAAAAAAGTTAATGTTTTGCCAAAATATACATGATTTTTAAAACCAACAAAAATGCTTTAAAAAAGAAGGCTCATTTCACAGGGTACGATTTCCATTTCTTTTTTTCTTCCAACAATTTCTTTACAGATTTTATTGAAAAGCAAAAATATGAATTATTTTCCCACAAGAAAACGACCTTATAACGGTAGACAAGAGTCATCTTCGGTGGCTTTAGTGCAACCGCTTACATGTTGGTTTCAAAAAACTAAGCGAAATGATAAGCGGCAGTTGACAACGTTTGAGGAACTCACTCAACATCAACCAAACTTTGCAAATGTTCATCAATTGGATTTTAATTTAAATAAAACAACATATAATACATCAATAAATAATAGAAAACAACATCAATGTAGTAGTGATAATCTTAATAAATACAAAATTTCCAAATTATAGCATTCACAAAACATTGTGGCAAATCGGAATATAAATGTATGCCACAGCGGTGATATATTTGGCAGGGATACATATGAAATGGTAGGTATTAGATTAAGTCTTGTATTTTATTTTACTAAATTAAATTTAATTGGTTTGTTGTTAAAATTTTTAAAAATTGAAGATTTTAACCTAAAAAAACTTTATTTAAATTTTCGATTCAGAGGAAATCCTCAGGTTATTATGGAAATTGCTATAAACAATATTAAAAAAAAATTTTTTGTTATAGGAAATTAAGAAAAAATTATTTGTTTGTATTTACAATTTTTGTTATACATTTTTTTTAGTTTAAAGTATAGTCTGGTGCGCTTCGCTATAATTTATTAAAAATTTTAATTTTCAAAAATATATATGTGCTTTTTAGGAGGTTTAAAGCACAAAATTGCAACCAATTTAACGTTTAACTGAACTAATAATATAAAATCAGTGATTATTTTTTAAAAGTATTAAATCTTTAATAAGTTGTATATGAGTGATGTTTCGCCCATTGCATCGATGTAGCACATTCATATATATTTTCTATTCCTACCTTTTTTTCTATTATTTTACTTCTATGTACGTTAGCAAAAAAACGAACTTGACCAAAGTTATAAGAGCTTTTATTTATAGTACGCCCACTCATATAAGCTCGTCAAATTTGTACATTTTTGCATTTATTGATAAACAAATTTACTTAAATCAAATTTTAAAAATTCTTAGTGTCAAACTGAAGCAGTTTTAAACCTAAAATACAACAACCTAAAAATTCCATAATAGTTAAAGATTTTTTTTGCCATCTTTTTCAATATTTGATTAAATTTTTAAAATTAGTACATCCAAAGCAGCATTTTCTTCTATTATCATTTTCTGTTGTATTTTTTTTAGTATCTGCAGAGAACAGAAGTCAAAGTTTAATTTTATTTTATTTGTTAATTAAAACGCAATTATAATTAGCAAATATTGTACGTGATAGAAGTATAAAAGACTTTAAATATTATTAATGGTAAATATCATTTTCATTTTAATGCCTACATCGTCTTTAACACACAAAGTGTGTATGAATATGGCAACATTATTATAACAATTAAAATAAAATATTAATATTAATGTTATGCACAAAAAAAAAACAAAGAAAACCTGTTAAGAGACAGAGGAATGTGAAACTACCTTAAAGGCCGCATAATTATCATCATTCACACTTTTGCTATAACTTTATATTAATACTTATAAGTGTATGTGTATGTACGTGTTTCCTGCATTCTGTGCAATTTTTGTTGTTAATTGCCATTGGCAACATTTTGTTTCTCGTTGTCATTAAAAGGTAGTTACAACAAACAAACAAAAAAACCAACAACAATAACAAGAGCGAGAGCAAAAGCAAGAATAACATCACAAACGACAACAAAAATTAAACACAACATGATAAATATTGGTTTAATATCACACCATTAAATTAATATAACTCAGCGGCATATCAATAATTATCAATTAATATGCAATTGTCTCTTTGTAATTTAATTTTTATTTTAATTTTTGTTTTATAATATTATTTAAATTTTAATGAAAATACAACAAATAAATAAAGACTGAAAGCGGAACGGAACAAGGTGGGCTTTTAAAGGGCTTTAAATTTAAAAAGAAGGCAAATGGCAATTACAATTCATGGTGTATAACAGTTTCAGAAAATTGTAGAATATTCAATAAACAATGTAAAACAGGGGGAAATTAAAAATTTTAATTGAAGTTCCTACACCAGCAAAGAAAACTATTACGTTCGAACAAAATTTTGTTCGATATCGAATGTCGTATTTTGCGACCAGGTTTAGAATTTTATATGATGGCTTTAAATAATTTTAAAATAAAAATAAAAGCCTGTAAAGTAGCCTAGGATTATTCCAAATAATTATTAAAGCTGTAAACAATTTTTAAGTGCAGTATCAAAGGAAACAAATATAAATCATTTAAAAGCAGTTCTCTTTTACATAACTTGTGTAACTTTCTGTTAAAAAAGGAAGTTTAACCCCCATATTCATAAACAATTTTTAAGTTTA
>NDXZ01003603.1:0-11124 GCA_003055125.1 Paykullia maculata | reverse complement strand
GCTAAGAATTTTTCGTAATATACGAGGAAAAAGAAAAATTAAAAAGTGAACAGCAAAACAACAAAGAAGAAAGATAAAATAAAGTAAAAATAATTGAAATAGAAGTCACTGTAAATTATACAAGAAAAAATAATAAATTTTCATAAAATTTTTGCACACATACCTATATGTAGTTATATGTGTATGCACAGACACAGCATTTGTAATATACAATAATACATATTATCAATTGAGTGAAAAATAAAACAAAACGCGACACGGGTTCACAAAACAAGATTTAAGTTAAAAATACTACACTTCACATAAATACATCTATGTATTTAAAAAAAAAAAAAAGAATCCCATACAGTACCAGTTTGCTTCGTTTTGTGGGGAACACTGACTCACGGGTCGTTGGGTGAAGTAACATAACATACATACATACATAACTAAACATACACATACTTCAAATGGTGTAACGAAGAGTAAATAACACAAAAACAGTTATGTTTATAAATAAGTCAACTGTAAAAAATTTTCCAAAATACTCTTGATAATTTATTTTTTATTAACAAAATTTAATGATTCCTCTTATTTTATTTTACTTAAAAATATTTTTATTGATTTATTGCAAATATATTTGTTTCAAAAGCTTATTTCCTTAATACCAAAAAGTACCGAAAAATAATTTTAAAAATGTCTTCTTAGTAGATCTATACAACAGGAGAGAAACCTATTGCCCAAATTTTATGTCTAAAGCTTAATGCGTTAGGGCTCTAAATATAGATGATGAACCTTTTAGAAAGTTTATTCAGGTTTCGGAAGTAGGCTATATATGGGAGAGATTACTGCAAAATTTAGTGTATAAATAAAAAAGTAAACATTTTAACAAAGGCTTTATAAAGCCATAAATCAATTATATCCAAGTGTACAAAAATTTAAAAAAAATATGTTTAAGTTGTGACCTATATATAAACATATATATTCCTTATTACTTCTTTAAGGATCATTGACCTATTAGAGTAAGAAGGGCGTCCTCTTAGTTCTCTGTATTTTGGGCTCTACTATTTATGGTGCTTGCCTGATGATATCATTTGCTTGTGGTAGAATGACAGACGGACGGGCATTGCCTATTAGTGGTGAAAGCATTAGTACAAAAATATCCTTTCTTATGGTATTTTATGTATATAGAAAAAACTTTAGTAATTTGTAAGAATGTTGTTTGAAGATTTTGTGAATAAGTTGCCAGTAAAACCTAAAGTATTAAAGTTACAAATGAAACTGCCGATTAAGCATGACAAACACATGTGACTTGAAATTTGTGACTTACATAATCCAATTTATAAATGCATTTATTATTTCCGTATTAATTATATAAGGATTTTTTAAAACAAGGAGAAGCTTAATTTAATTTTTACTATATTGCATAATAATTGCATAATATTTTTTTCCAAAAGTTAAACATTTTTATAAGAAATCATTTACAAATACACGGGTATGATCTTTTTCGTGGTTAAACACGATTTTTATAAAGTCTCCTATGTAACAAAAATCGCAGAATTATCTACTTATTCTAAAAAAATGTCAATATTTTTTTTATTTTAGATTTAGTATGGTTTCTAATAAATTTACTATTTTTGCAAATCTAAACAAAAAATTATGAAAGAAAGCCTAATTACCGGTTTTTATTAAAAAAAATGTTGATACTAATTTAATTTACTTAAATAAATATTTTATTTTATATTTGAAGATTTTTTTTTAGTTTTATAGGAATGATTTTAAAATAAAGTAAATAAAAGCTTTGTCTGTAGAAAATTTTTTATAAATTTAAATAAGCCTTAGTTGGTAGAAAATTTTCGATAAACTTTATATTTGGGGAAAACTTTAAATAAAAAACCTATTTATCGAGAATATGGTCAAATTTTTTTTCTTTTGGTAACTTTAATCACCTTTTTGGTATCACTTCCTTTTTCACTCTGTTACTACCAACGTGCATAATTCTAAGGGGCTTAAACGTACATATGGATGTGTTTGTTGTTCATGCTTGTTTTATGTATGAGTATTTGTGTAATTTACTGCTGGTTGTGGTGGTGCATTTATAATAATTAATTCTGCGCAAATAAATGTATGTGTTGGTTAGTATAAACTTATTATATATATGTTTGCATGTATAAGAAAAGTGTAAAATTGTGTTAGTTTTAATAATGGTCAACAACCAACAGACTACTTAATGGCATCATACCACATTTTTGAAGAAAAAAAATAACAGCAACTAAAACTAAAAAAAACATGGCACACAAACTCAAAGGCTTTCGTGTAGATTCATATAAGAATGAGAATGTGTAAGTGTTTTTAGTGTATGGATGTGTGTTTGTTTGTATAATATTGTAACAAATGACACATTTCACACAATAACTTGTCGTCTCTTATTTCAGTTGTATATCTTTGTACATTCATATACAAACATATTTATACACACGTAAGTGTGCATGTTTATCTGCACGGTTGGAGAGGTGAACTAGTACCCAAAAAGGATATTATAAGGTTCAAACATAAATGTGTATGAATGCAAACACACACAAACTTACATATGTATGTATATAAGAGACATGCCAACTTTCACACAAACCCATACGTTTTTGATAAAACGTGTGCTCATATGATATGGTCATGTATAAGTATACAAAAATACCCATATCCACACACACACACGTTAACAAACACCAAATGGACCCTTTTCCTGTAAAAAAGCAAACACTTTGTCGCCACTTTTATATAGTTGGTTTCCTTTCCGGTGTGTACAGACCAACAAATTACAATATTTATTTCCAAGATGAATGGCTTGACAATTTATGTATATAAGTCTTTTTTGTCTCCAAAAAAGGGCGAGAGTAAAAGAAAAAAAAAACAAAAGTTGTGGTTCCATTACATTTAAAATTAAAAAAATTAAACAGCTCAAACGCAGCTAAACAGAAGGCAACCGAAATACCCCAACCTTAAAGTAAAGCAAAAACCTATAAGACCAACATATAGCCTAAGAGACTAAATACGTTTATACTTGTGTAAAGTTTAAAATAAAATAAATGAACGTTACACAAAGGAATTCACAATTAAAATAAAAAACCGAAATGTTCATTCTCTACATAAATGACATTTTTTCCATTCCTTTCTTAAATATTTCTTTATTTTTTTTTTATAAAAAATGGTTTTGTGTGTTTTAATGCCAATACATAGTCATTTGTCCAAAAATTTATTTTTGTTCACACTTTTAAAGAAACCACAATGCTTTTGTAAGATTTTATTTTTTGAGCTTTAAAAATTATGTTGTGAATATAAGATAAGAAAAAATTGCTACTATGTTGATTCATTCTAGAAAAAAAAACAAATAAGAGCGCTATGTTCGGCTGTATCAAATTTTACATACATATGTACCCTTTACCACGTGAAGGTATGTATTTACGCAGTACGTATGTATGTGTGTATGTGTTTACACATCCGAAAGGTAATTGAAGTTTTAGAACACCCCATTTTTTATGATATACATTTTGTTTCGCCTATATCTTTGGGAATTTTGGGCCAATTAGTCTAATTTTTGTCAACAACTTGAAATTAATAATTTTAGTTTTGATTTTAGTTTTTAATTTTAATTGACTTAATTATCTATTTTCAGTAACACAAGCTTTTATTTTACATCCAGTAAATTTGATCAGTTTAAAACGTATTGAGGTTTTTGGGAATAATTAGATCTATTGAAGGATAAAAGATAACGAGTGTAATTTTTCTTGTTATTAAATCAGGAAAAATAAGATTTTTTTTGTTTGAGTCATATATATATTTTTACAAACCACTTAGCTATTGTGTGCTAGTAGAATCAAAGCTGGTATTCGTTATGCGTTAAAAATGTTTTTCTAAGTAAAACGTTTGTTGTTTTAATAGAAAAGTTTGTTAATTTATTATATGTACCTTCAAAGACTTTTATCTACATATATTATCTATACTATCGTATGTTGAGCCCAACCCTAAAAGTAAATTAAAATATATTGGCTGTGCTTAAAAGAACCAGGAAACATGAGCTGAATTACTACCAGACGCATTCACAGGTTGCGGGTAGTAGAACGCCTAGTAGATACACTACACAGCTGCAAAAAAATTAGTAGTTGTTGTCAATTTATGCGGTTTTTAGGGCGAGAGTCTCGGAGGGTTATCATAATGTTTCCATCAAACATCCGTACCAATCACGAATGCGAATGGCCAATCTCCAGTCCGTTTTTAATCAATCCGAGTACAGAAACCACATGCGGCCCTTTGTTTCAACCTGAAGCCGTAGGAGTCAATATATATGTATGTACATATCGCACACCCAGTTCAAAAGTGACACAACTCAAAATTTTCATTTTTCGCTTTTATATGCTTAAACTATGCACAATACACTTGTTTATCTATAAGAAAAATATCAGTGTATTTTTTTGTTGTTAATGTTAAATCAATTGGTATAAAGTTGCAATTCATAAAAGTGACTTATTTTTAGTTGTGTCAAAATGATAATGATAATGATAATGATAATAGATCCCTACGCTAAGTGCTAAATAGTTTTAATTCGAATTCAATGGTCCAACGTTTTTGTTTTTACCTATTTTAATTTACGTCAAAAACAGTTTATTTCGATTTCTGAAAAACTAAAAATTTTGACTTGTGTCACTTTTGAACTGGGTGTGCGATATGTTCATATATCTCTTCACTTACATAATTAAACAATATTTAATAGTTATTTTTCAAATAGCAAAAATTATTTAATAAATATTTTAAATTGTGATATTTTTATATTTTTTCAAGCTTGCTTTTCTTGTATATTTTTTTATATCATATTTTTGTAATATCAGCAAAACTTTTAATTGTATTGACAAAAAAATTGTGAAACCGTATATTTAAATTGAACAAAAAATTTTGTTAAATTCAATTTGTCGATATTTTTGTCTGTGTACATTGAATCAATGAAATTTATCATTGAATTGTATAATGAAGAATGTTCCATTACATTTATGAACCTTGTATGTGAAACTATTTCATTATGAAATGAAATTGATCTAATGAAACCAATTCACTGGGTTAATGAAACATTTACATTAAATAGTTAAAAACCCTTCATTAATTAATATTTAACTTTTTTAAATTTTAAAGTTTGTTGTTAGTTTAAGCTGTCATCAACAGTCTTTCATGTATTTCTTGAAAAAATTCTTTATTGTTTATTTGAGAAATTGTAAAAGTTATTGTTGTAGTATCTATTTTATGGTACCTCCGATATAAAAAAAAATTATGTTATGGCATGTTGGTGAAACCAGAAAATGTATAGTTTCTAAATTAAGGTACAGTTACTCTGACATTATTTTAAAAGTCACTCTGTCAATCAAACTATAAATTAAGATATAAAATTATATAAGAAAAAATTAATTTTTTGACATAAACTGTAGCAGTTATATCCTTTAAAACTTATACTTGTATAAAAATATTTCACCAAGTTAGTAAATTGTAAAACATAAATAAAATTGTGCTTTAAATATCCATCGTCATTTCCCCAATAAAAGACCAAAAAAAAAATAAAGGCGTTAGTGATTGTCAACATATAAAACACAATGACGGTATAAATATATATACATATGTATAACATTTGATACTTGTTTTCCTTCAAACTTTTTATTAGTTTTATTACATTCTTTATTGCAAATAAATAATTCATTTAATCTAGAAATTGCTTTTAACATAAGGCCAAAACGAAAACGGAAAGTGGCTGTTTTGCGATATTTTTTGACATCAATTCCAAAGGGACCGATAAAGTTTTAAAATTAAAACACATATATGATTTAACAAAGTATCCATCCTAATAATATATGTATGAAACACACTTAAAAAGAGTGATTAATATAATGTGTAAATAGAAAATTTACAAAAAAAGTTTATAAAAGATTTATTTAATTATAAATTAATTAACTAATAGCAATGGTTAAGCAAATAATATTTTACAGAACCTAGTTACCTAGTTTTCTATTAGTTTAGGCACCAAAAGCCCGTATCAGTCAAACAATAGCTACAATTTTAGTTTACTAATAGTTGAATAATGATTGTGAATTTCTGCCTTAGCATGTTAGATATCATAATAATACTGATAAAAAAAATTTTTTTTTAAACTAAATAGGATCTAGGTAATGGAAATATAAAAGTTATAAGAAAGTAACAATTATGTTGCTTAACCATTAAGCATCATTATGATTAGTGAGCTTTTGAACTCTCGTTGCCGATAAAAAGCAGTCACTTTTGTTATTACATTTTTATATTGTAACATTTTTAAATTTAGAAGAAGGCGGACAAGAATCATAACTTAAAATTCTCTACTAAGCCCAAATATATGTTTGAAAATTGTTGAGTTTAAAAAGATAAAGGTTCTATTTTTTGTATATTGAAATATTACAAGAAGTCTATCTTCCAATTGTATTTTCGCAATACATGTTTTAAAAAATAAATAAATTTTTTTTTATAATAAATAAAATAAAATCAGTTTATAAATTTAATAAGTTGTGACAACATAATCTAATAAAAATTAAAATCTATTTTTTTCACTCCAAAAAATTTAAAGGAATGACCGAAACTAATTTAATATTCTTACTTTTTTTCTTCCTACATTAATTTTAGCCATATGAATAGAATAGAAGTACATATGTACATATGCACAATTTCTTTAATATACAATCAACTATCTTGTGTATCTACATTCATAAAGTTGTTATTTGTGATGAACATATAAAACAAAAACCGAAAAAGATGAAAAACTTGTAACACAGAGTTGATTACATTTTCTGTTAAGGTTTTTACGCAATAAATTACCTGTAAAGAAATAACTGGTTGTATTTTTTCAAACTGAAAGACATTTTGCATTACTTTGGGTTGAACAAGGAAAGTAGTTATAAATTGGGGTTAGATGTGAAGACGTTATATTTAAAAGTAAAAAGCTTACATACATACATATGTATATGGATTTATATCGTATTAAAATAGAAAAAAAACACAGTACCGTGCAGTCTTGTATTACTTTTGTAATATATGTATACTAAGTTTTTGACTTTTACAACATTAAGATGTTACATAAGTTATGAGCCCTAAAAAAAGTGTTACCAAAAACATTGACTCCATTATTATATAGCAACAACAGAAACTTTTTATTTATATATCCTCACATGTAGACTTAACAGAAACAGCAAAAAACTGTAAACTAGCTTTTTGATGCAGCTAGAAAAAGCGGTTTTGTGATAAGCTGTTAGAAAAATAAATCTGTACAGAAAATTCGTATTTACAATATGCCAAAAAAATCTTTTTTTCAAAAAACTTATCTAAATAGCATTACTACGTAACGTTACGATCAAAGGAAAAAAGTGAAATCACATTCATTTCTATCATATAGAACAACAGACACTGTAAGTGTGACGTTGATCCCATATACTTTTTTTTGCTGGACGTTTATATTTTAGGGCGAAATAAAAAAGTATATTTTTCTTTAAAGACGAATCAAGAGTTTTACTTATAACTATATTTTAATTTAAAATTAATAATTTTGAATATGTAGGAAAAGCACCATCCATCTTAAGTTTTCTAAATCCAGCATTCGTTGTTCTAAGACAAAGAACAATTATAAAATACAAAAATGTATTTGAACTTTTGTTTTGAACGGTTAAAATTTTTGCATTCGACCTACGTATGTATATCACACATACAAAAAAATATTTTTGCTAATTTAATAATTAAATTTTTGCAATTAAATTATCTCCAAAGAATTTTAAATTTCAACTCTGAATTAAAGTTATTTAGTCAAACTAAACTTATTAAGTATAATTATTGCGGCAACGGCAAAAACTTTATTTTTACATCTGAACCTTAAGATGGGTAAATATTGTATTTATTACAAACAAAACTTTTTTCCGTGTATTAAATATAATATAAAGTGCGTACAGAAATCTTTCTACTCTGACATACATATGTATGTAGTTGTGTTTTTATTGCAGAAAGAACAATATAACATACTGTTGCTGTATGTAAATGTATTTTAACATTTTTTGACTGCAATGTAAGTATTTGTCATTATTTTTAATTAAAACAATGACATTTGTAAGATATGAAATTTGTATTTACATATGTAAATATGCATGCACATATATAATAAAATATACCCAACAAGCAAAAAGTTAAAAAAAAATTAAAGTTTCATTATAATTGGATAGCTTGAAATAGGTTTCAATTCAGAATTATTAGCCATAATTGGCTAAGATATAAGCAAGCTTGATATATGGCAATTTAAGTTCTTCTTAAATGCAAAACATCAGACGCGTTAACTTAGCGATTTTTCAATACAAAATATCTTGAACAATTATTTTTTAATATTATGAAATTTTTTTTGTTGTTTTTTACCTATTAAGAAAACTAATATATTTTTTAGGACAGTTTAAAGATTTTTATTATTATTTAATTATGACAGTAGCGCTACAACAAAAGTTGATATTTATGTGGGACCTTAGTTTATTGTTTAATGATCACTTGTTAAAAGAAAATTTAAGATTGATAGAGAAATGTGATTTAAAAAGTTACAATATGATACGAAATTTTTGTTTTCAACAAAAAAGCAAGTAACAATAAACATTTTTTAGGAAAACTGTTTTAATGGAAAAACTTCTTTAAAATAAGTCAACTTTTTACATTAAATTTTAGTTTCATTCCTGTTAACCTAAGAGCCATTATCGACATGGAAAAAGTTTCATTAGGATATTTGCAGCATTAAATAACCGTACCATCTCAGTACCAATCTTCTCTGTAAATGCCCCGCCTTGTCTGTCAAAACGCACAGATTCCTTGGAAATTACATTTAGGAGGGCTTCATGAGGTGTCTAAATTTAAGTTAATGATACACTCTTATCTCCCCATTGACTTTGATCTGGGGAATAGTATAATTGACGAGTGGTGTGGTTCTGTCAACGGTGTCATGAGACTTCACTTGAAAGTTTGCACGTAGCAAACTACAACGTAAGTTAACCAACTAACCATACCAAATGAAGTCGTCGCATGTCAGCAGCTAAAAAGAAACTGTCCTTTAGTCAAGTACCTCAGAAAGTCATAAAATTTTGTTAAAAAAACATTTTCAAGTTAAGGTAAAGTCACAATTTATTTTTGTGGAATATTAAGTATCTGTTACAAAAATATGTCGCTAAACTTTTTTAACAAGTTTTCCACCATATTGAGCCAAAAAAAAAACAAAAAGTTTCTATAACAAATAAAGGTTGATTTCTGTTTTTTAGTGTTTTTTACCAATACATTTTCTATTTTCATTTTTAACTTAATTTTACTTAGTATTTAAAATTACTTTCTCGATAACAAATCTCTTAAATTTCCTTCCAGAAATCAAGGTTTTTTTATTTATTTCTCAAATTGCATTGTAAAATAGAACAGATGCACCCATCTTATACTATTTCTTTAAAATTTTCCTTATATTTGACTTAAAAATTATTGTAAAATAAAACATTTTAAATCTCTCTAAAAAAGAAAAACCGATTAATTTCCAATGTATATTTAAGTTATTTTGTATACTGGGTTTTGATTTCGTTTTTGGTTACTGTTCCTAATTTTTAATTTATTTCTTTATCATATGTACGATAAAACAAAATTTATAAATAAATAAGTTAAACGAAAATAAAACGAAAAGCTATTTTTATGCCAAAACACTGTTTTACAAACTGTATTCTTATTAAAAAACTGAACTGCTACAAAATGACTTAAATATATTTTGTTTGTAAACGGCATTGTCCGGGGTAGCAACAATCCAAGCAATACAGATATTGGTCGTAACGACGTCTAAGGTCGACTCCGGCCGACCCATTTGATCTCGTACGGACCACGCTACGACTCAAATTTAAACCATTTTGTGGTAAAGGAATTCTATACTTTGCCGACCGCCACTTTTACGACCAAAAGTGTATCAGTAACGACCAGAGGAATGAAATGGTATTTTCTTTCCATTTAGGTGACTGATTTTTTTATAATGTTGGTCAGCTAAATATAAATAACTAATAAAATAAGCGACTCAAGCGACTAATATTACTTTTTATTTTCTTTTTGCAAATCAATTCAAATATGGATGTAATTAATGAATATTTTTTCCAATTACTATTTATGGAAAATGCAGAACTACAAATCGTTGTAACGGCAACGCTAAAAATTTTACTGATCAAAATCTTTATATGTTCAGGAAAATATTTTTTTAATTAATTTTAATTTTTTTTCAGAAACATTATTTTTTAATTAAAAATATTTTTTAATCTTATTTTTGCAAAATTAAGTGAAAATACACCATTCCCATTCATTCTGGCGCCTTAAATTGCATATTAATATTTTTTTTTTAATATTTATCATTAAATTGTTTATTGTGGCAAAATTGTTTTTCATAAAATATGGCGGCTATATATGTATCAGCAGTCGAACACATTTCAACCAAAAACGTAAAATAGTCGCTTTTTAGTTATATTTTATTTATATTTTACGACTTGCCAAATAATAACATCTAAAAGTATGCTGCACATATACCGTCAGAAAGATGACGGTCGTTCGGCGACCACAAATAATGTCGCTAAGACGCACAGTGGTTCAGCTCAATACGATTGGTGGCATTAAATATAAAGGAACATCGTAGAGCCTTGAGTTTTGGTAAAGACTAACAGTTGGTTGTGATAAAAAAATACTGCAAATATGAAAAAAATCCGAGTACAACCACGACTACTTCCCATATAACACAAAAGTTAAAAATCATTGCAGAGTCACAATTTTTTGCTCATTGCAATTTTATGATAATATTAACCAATGGTGAAAAAACTAGCAAAATCTGCTAACAATCACGCCTACCTCTCATAGAAAATAACCACATAAAATGCAATATTTTCCTTGTTAACAAAGACCTAGCTTAAAAAAGCTAAAGTGGATAAAATTTGCGTGTTTTGTATTTGATTAAAATATAAATAAAATGCAGCAAAAGTCACGCCCATATTCAATAAAAATATCTTTAAATAAATCTAAGAAAATATTTATTAACATAACAAATAACATATTGGTTCTTCATAT
>NDXZ01003601.1:0-13076 GCA_003055125.1 Paykullia maculata | reverse complement strand
ACACACAGTATGTTTTTTGATACTAGCAAAATCTATTTCAAAGTTATCTTTAAATAAATAACAACCCAAGCAACACATATTGGTCGTAACGAAGTCGGTATGTCGTCTAAAGTCGACTCCGGCCGACCCATTTGACGTCATACCGACTACGCTACGACTCAAATTTGAACCATTTTGGGGAATAGGAATCCGGTACTTTGACGACCGCCACTTTTACTACCAACAGTATACCAATAACGACCAGAGGAATGATATGGTATTTTCTTTGCATTTAGGAGACTGATTTTATTATAATGTTGGTCACCTAAATATAAATAAATAAAAAAATAAGTGACTCAAGCGGCTAATATTACTTTAAAATTAGTCGGATAAGTTCTTTCTATTTTCTTTTTGCAAATCTATACAAAAATGGATGTGATTTATGCAGAAACACAAATCGATAAAACGGCAACGCTTAAAATTTTACCGATAAAAGTTTATGTTCTACTTCGAAAAAATACAACGTATTTTGTATTGTATTTTCAGGAAAATATTTTTTAATTACTTGTAAATTTTTTTACAGAGACATTTATTTTTATTAAAAATATTTTTTTTATATTATTTATGCAAAATTAAGTGAAAAACCACCATTCCCATTTATTCTAGCGTCTTAAATTGCATATAAACAATTTTTTTATTTTATATTCATCATTAAATTTTTTATCATGGCAAAAATTTCTTTTATAAAATATGGCGATTATATGGTGTGTTATGATACATCAACCGAACACATTTCAACCAAAAACGAAAAATAGTCGCTTCTTTTTGGAAAATATACTATCAAATATGTACATCATACGCCTTGCTTAATACTAACGCCTAAAAGTATGCTGCAATTATTTCGCCAAAAAGATGACGGTCGTTCGGCGACCACAAATAACGTCGCTACGTCGTTGCATGGTGACTAATAGCAACGAGTTATTGTACGACATCGCATCGTGGTCAGTAAATATATTAAAAATATAGCGACCAGAAATGTATCAAAAGTGGATTAAATATGACCGATATGACTGAAATCAGAGAGTATTTTTACCAAATCTGACCATTCCAGTCATGAAATAGCCAGGCTGTGTTTCTTGGGAATACATTATTGAAGTTTTCAAAATCCAAAAAAATATCAAAAATATATGAATAAAAAATATTAAAATTTTTTTTATTAAAAGAATATTTTTTTATGTATGTATGTATGTATATGTTAATAATAAAAAAAATTATAATATGCATTATTTACACCTTAAATACAAAAGCTTTTCACAATTATCATAAATCGTTACTATAATAACGTTTGTTGAACTTCATACAATGGAGCCATATTATTATCTAAAATGCACTTGAACGATTATTATATTACACCCACACTTAATACAATCATTATATAGAACAAACATAGTATTTAGCATAGAAAATCATATTATAGTTTTGTATATGTAGTATATGTGTGTGTGTGTGTTTGTCTAAGTAAATAAATACTTTAAGCTAACCACAAAAGTGCTCGGGAGTATAGTATAACAGCACATAATAACATACAACAACCGCAGGGGGGACAGAAGGGATATATGTATAATCTACTTTAACGTTAAAACTACGATTATGTGTCTATAGTCTGATAAAAATTTTATTCTAAAAAATATATTATTACACAAGCACAAAGATATTTACATACACCTATTTAATGGGGTGGCTATTAAGTATATAGTATTATATTGACGGTTTTGTAAGTATTTAATTCTTCTTTATGTTAAAGTGTAATGTACATATGTACACATGTTTGAAAAAAAAATATTTCGTATTAAATAAAATAAAGTAAGCTAAACGATGGTGACGGTCAAACGAAACTAACAAACTATTAAACCATACCGACCAAAACCCATATACACAGAACTCTATAGTCTAGTAGAGTATAAACATATTAAGGATATAAAATAAATCCAAAAAAATACCAAACTAACATGCGACGTACTTTGTATATGGTTTAATACACAAAAAAAAACAATTTTTTGCTACAAAATATGTACATAAAAAAAATAATTTGGCCACGTTATTTAAAAAAAAAATGTTGGTATATAAAACAATAAATAAATATTTTAAAACAGGGTTTTTCTATCTTTATTTAAGCAAATTTCACTTTTATAATATTTTGTGCCGATTTGACGTATTGGATGGATAAAATAAAAAATATGATTTAAAATTATGTTGAATAAATGAATTTTAAGTCACAAATCCTTTTTTTTTTAATAAAATAAAAATTATTAGGTTTAAAAATACTCTTGACAAAATAAGACCTTAACTAAGTCATCACGTTGAAATACACCAAAATTTTACCTTTGAGATCAATCAATCAATCTTATTTAAACACACGAATTCGTTACGGATTTCCTATCATTTGAGCCAAGTGTTTGCTTTTTGATTTTTACAATCGGTTTCCTCGTTTCCATTTGAGTCTAAGTTTGTTTCGATCAACAATTTCTGTTTTCATTGAGAATAAAACACACAGACAACAAAAATTTACGCGAAAAAGTTATAAGTATGCGATAGAGAAAGCGAGCCAAAACACAACAATTGTTTTTTTTTAAATAATTTTTATGATATAATATACAGTAGTTTAATTAGCTCATAGTTTTATGGGTTTAATTTTAATTAAATAAATTTAATTAAATAAATTAAATTTAATAATTAAAACACAAAAACTAGACATACATATGCATATGACATATTTGTAACATTTTTTGTAAATGATTTCCTAATACATATTGAACACATAACACTGTGCTTTAATGTTTAATAATACAAAACAAGAAAAAAATTTATTGTAATTTTAAAAATTCAAAATCATCACTTGTTAATAAAACATTGATAGAAAACTATTTTTATGCATTAAAATGTTTTATTTGCAAAAATTTCTTCGAACCACTTGCACAGGCCTGCTTAAGCTTGTGAGAGAATATTTATATAAGCCCTGTAAAACAAAATCTCATTTTGTTTTGCGCCCATTACATTCAAATTGAATAAAAAGTTGTAGACTAATATTAATTTGATCCATTAGGCAAAATAAAAAAAGAAAATTCTACCGATGAACTCAATAAGAAAATAAAGCCTTTAAAAATCTGAAACGCTTCAGAAAATATATACATTAAAAAATACGATTTATGTTAGGTTGGGCTTTAAAGTTTAAGGGACACATTTATATTTTAGAAATATACAAGGACGTATTATCTTAGATTATAAGGTTGAAGAAAAATTTTATATATCTATACACTTTTTTAACATAACTTTCAAGAATATTTCAAATTTTTTATTACAAATTTGTTACAAACAGAATGACAAAATAAATGTAAATGTACTATTGATAGTAGATTTAGAAAATTCGTTTATTGCCATACTTTATTGTTATAATACTTATTTAATTTTCTATATCCCTACTTCGAAGCGGCAGCAGCCACTAATGTGTAGATTTTTTTTTAGTCAGAATTTGTCTTATACTATCGTCGTTTAATATTTCACAAAATAACCTTATTAACAAATAAGGTAACAAAATAAAATATTAGCAATTGTTGGATAATATTCCAAGTGGCATGACTCCAGTATTGTACACACTTTATTTTATATGGTATTTATTTTGCTAAAGACTTTATTCATAGATAATTCTTTATTACGTTGCTGTTTATTTTACTACAAACTGCATAGTAACCCAGAGTAAACTCTAACCCCATAAGCATAAATGATTAAAAAAGTTGTCATATTTTAATAGACAAGTGTAAAACATTAAAATGTTATTTGAAGAAGTTTTTTTCTTCAAATGTTAAATAATAAATTAGACAATGGAGAAATAAACTATATTTTATTTTTAATAAGCCTTATAGTTTTATTGAGGTCAGTTAAATAGGTTAATATATTTTTTAAAAATATTAATAATTTATCATTATGTCATTATAGATTAAAATTAAATTTTTACTTTTAGTTTTCAAAATATTAAATATTTATGTGTCATATTTTAAAAGTGTCAATATGATTTTCTAATAATAGACATTGTTGAAATTGGAAAAAAAAGTTTAGTTGTTATTAAATATTAATACAATGTAAATTAATTTTTTTTTTAAATTTTAAATAATTATTTAGAGTTGTAAGAGTCTTTAATATCTGTAGCCATGTAGTGAAATCGAAACATATGCCTTTTAATTTATAAGTATTAAATAAATAATCTTTGAAAAAAACTGTTTTTCTAGAACAACTGTAAAAATTTTGGGGGCGGGGGCTTAGAAATACTTAAAATGATTTTTTTATCTTGGTTCTCCCCCCTTTAACCCACATTAGCCCACGTTTTAAGTAAATGCTCACAAAAGTCTATTAAAAACAAAAATGAGTAGACAAATAATAAGATGTTTAAAAAATAGAGAAAATCAGTCATCAACAGATATGGCGTATTAAAAAAATAATAAAACTATTGTCTTTCTTAGAAAACTGCAACCTATGGAACTTTATATATCATTTTTACATCAACCTTGTCATTATATTTTATTTTGCTATAAAATATTTTTTATTAAAGGTTTTTTGGTTACAGTTTAAAAGCTTTCTACAAAGTATTTCTAACAAATGTTTGCTATTGGACAACTTCATATAAACTTTCGTATAAAAAATATTTTTTTCTATAAAAAAAATAATGTAAAATTATGATTATTTTAAAATAATGTAATATTTTAAAAATGTGAGTAGTCGAACACATGCCAGATCGAATATATGTTAATTACTAGCAGGCCTTAGCATTAACATATTTTGTTCGTATCTTCTGTTTTTCAGTAGAAATTATTTTTCCAACACTTATGCTTATTACAATAAACAGCAGTAGATTTAATTTTTTAATTTAAGCAAAAAAATAAAATAAACCAAAAATATTAAACAGAAATTCCTTTGGCGTATAGAAGTTAAAAATGTATTTTATGGGTATAAAAATCAATGTTTAACAATTATACAATTGTGGCATGGATATCAAATTAAAAATATTCCATAAATTTTTGTTGTCTTTTTAATCGATATTAAATATGCTTCCATTTTACTGAAAAGCAACATATAAAATTGATAATTTTTTATGACAAATTCTAATGGAAAAATTTAATCCAATAAAAATCAATCATAAATACACACACAATCAAACATTTATGAGCATATCAAAAGTAAATCACACAGCGTATGTGAAATATATATTTTATGTTTAAATATTCTCAGTAACGTCAATCATACGCCCAAGTAGTAAATACATTATTTTATTTTATAATGTACTTTTAAATATAAAAATATTAGGGGGTTTTAGAAAGAAAAAAAAACAGCTATAATTATTTTTAGCTTGTAAAGCAGCATATAAACCATAATTTTAAAAAGAATTTTAGAAGTTTGCGAAATGTTTCAAAAACGTTCAATATCAAACGCTTTTTAAAAATGGCATAAAAAAAATGTTTTACCGTGAAATGACCTATTACATCTACATACATATGTATGTTCGTATAAACATATGTAGCTGGGTATGTAAGTGATATTTTATGTTTAAAATTTATTAATTGTTGTTAAACAAATTTAGACTTTTTATTATCTGCGTGAATTTCTTTTTTATATTTTAATGGATTTATATTCATTTAAAAACACATGTACCAGCGTTATAACATATTTATTTTGTATTGTTTATTTTACACTTCAGTTTTATTTATTACACATATGTATGTATATACGAATATACAAAATGCATTTCCATAACTTTAAAAATTTGAATACATATGTATTTTGTGTATCGAACACATGTTTAATTTGTTTAAATTGTGTAAAAGTTTTAATTAAATTATACACTTTATAATACTGAAAAAAATTTGAAAAAGTTGATGGACATCAATTTAAACAATACAATAAAACTAGAGAAAAACAACTGAAAACCGCAGTTTTAATTAAAATAATAATAAAAATATTTTCATTTAATATAATGTAAAAACATTTTGCCTTTTATTTTTTTGCAAAAAATAGGGCAATAATAAAAACAAAATAGATGAAGTTTTTAATTTTTGTTTTGGTAAAACTAGTAAAAAAAACCATGAAACTAAAATGAAAAAAAAAAAGATTTCTATAAAAACTTTCTAAATATGCTTAGATCTGGCCATTGCGGTGTAATCGGAAATGAACGAGCAAATAATCTATTTTCTATTCTGATCTATTATGACACTTTGGTTAGCTATAAAATTAGAAGTCTTAAAAAAAACTACTGACTGACTAATAAAAACAACTTTTTGCTGAAATAACTAATATATTTAAAATCCTATCTTAAAATATAGGACAGTGTTAAAATGCAGGATTATTCGAAACATGGCCAATTACCATGGTACCTAATTATACAAATATGTACCTGGCCATTGCGGTGTAATCTGAAATGAACAAGCAAATAAACTGGAAATTTAAGCAAGAAAACTTCAGAAAGTAGAACTAGAGAACTCATAGCCTTTTGTTGCAACAAAGGCCGAACTGGAAAGCTGGGCAGAAATTACCCATAAGGCAACGGGGAGCAATCAGATCATGTAGTGATCATATCAACAGCCTTTGCATAATAGCCGAACAGACAGCAGAATGGCAATCGAATCTGTCTCTCGTTTTTATAGATATCCAGCGAGCATTTGATTATATCTATCACTCTGCCATATAGAAAACGATGCAGTGCAAAGGAGTGCCAGATAAAATGTTTAGATTCGTAAAATGTTTGTATATGGACTGCACTTGCTCTTGTTAAGACCCAACAAGCATTTGTTAAGACCCAACAAGCATTTGAAATCTTGAATAAATTCTTAAGGTCGGCTAACATCTCATCATCCACCAAAATTAAAGTATTTAACAGCAACTTAAAATCCGTTTTGCTATATGGCTTAGAGGCGTGGAACTTAACGAATCACGATGTTCAAAAACTCCAAGGGTTCGTTTACAAATGCCTCCGTCAAATCCTCAAAATATTCTGGCCTCGCACTATAACAAACACAGAGTTATGGTTTAGAACTCAAAAGCCTCCAATTGACCATGAAATCAAAATACGCAAATATAGATGGCTAGGACATACACTACGAAAACCATTCGGTGACATCCATAGGAAATCCCTTGAATACAACCCACAGGGAGCAAGAAGGAGAGGCCGCCCTAAAAATACATAGAAGCGCCAGGTTTAAGCTGAACTACAACACATCAATATAACCTGGATTGAAGCCAAGAGAGCAGCATCAGACAAAACTCGATGGAAATCAATTATTGAGGCCCTATGTTCCTTATAAGAATTCTAACGGGTTATATATATGTTTATACTGGGGAGTAATGAACTAGTTACGAGAATTACTAAAGTCATATGTGGTAATCCTGAGGAGGATGACACAAAGGACATCCTAAAACTAAGGAAACCGAAACTGAGTAGATTGATAAGTGTACTAACGGGAGACTCGAACTTACGAGTACACTTCCAACGGATGGGAGTAGTGGAGAATAGTGACTGCAGCGCATGTTAGAACACGTGAAACGACAAAACACTTTCAATATCAATGCCTTGTTTTTGCACATGCAAGTGATCAGCGTTTTATACCGGACACGATAGCAGACGTGGCTTACTTAAGAGGATGGGAAGCGCTGAGAAAATTTGTTTAAATGGCCGAATTCCTATAAGTAGTGCGGATTTCTCAATATTTTGTCCCTGATTCGCTCTTCTCTTTCCTTTTTCTTCTTTTATCCCCATTTTCCTACCGCAAGAAGCGCACAACAAGCCTTCTATGTCCTATGGGATATGATACCCTTTGCGGCTTCTTCTTTCGTTCTACCCTACCTGCCTGCTAAATATGCTGCTAAGATAGTCTTAGAATTTTAACTCTGTGTATTTCTTAGCGATGTCTAAAATCGACTCCGGCTGACGACTTTGACATCATACTGACCACGCTAGGACCCATATTTTGGTCGATTTGGCAAACAGGAATCCCGTACTTTGCCGAGCGCCAATTTTGTGACCAACAGCGCATAGCCAGAAGTAATAAATTTAATTTTCTTTCCATTCAGGTGACTGATTTTATTATAATAATGGTTGGCTAAGTATAAATAAACAATAACTATTATCTTATACAATTTTTTTGCAATTAATATTTATGGAAAATGTAGAGCATCTTATCCTTAAACCGTTATAGGACATTAGAGGGGCTGAGAAAAGTTGATTTCAACAGATGATTTTGACATTGCTAAGTCGATTTTCCTGTTTAAATGGATTTAGGATATATTTACTTTATGGGGTCACAAATGAATATTGTAGAAAATTCAAATGTATAACCTGTGGTGAAGGGTATAGAATTTTTTTTTTGTGAATTGTTCAAATGATACCAAATCAGAAAGGGATTTTCTTACTTAGTTTACTAAGAAAATAACTCTATAATAGCTACTGTTTAAATTAAGGTAACTTATTTCACATCTCCTTTCACATTTAAACAAAAAATTTTAAGTTGTTGAAGTCGTTAGTTTAGAGAATTTTTACCAAGAGATTTCTTTTATGTACACGAAGTCCTACTTAAGTGGCGAGAAGTATCGATTTTTTTTTATTTAGCGAAACATTTAATATTTTGGGAAAAATATTAAAGTTATTTTATAAACAATTTAAAGTAGTTATGAATTGGGTTGATTTGTTATAATTAATTTTTTTTTTAAATTGCTTTTATTAAAAAAAAAATTTTATAATTTCTAATTGTATATAACAACTTTTAATAAATTTACGTTTGTAATACATTTTTTATAAATTTCCCAATTAAACAATTAAAAATTTTGTTTAATTTAAAAATTAAACAAAAACTTACCTGGCTTAAAACCATCTGTATGCTCGTGTGTATTGGAGAAATGCAATATGGTGACTAGTAGACTAATGCTGATATAGTGATAAAAAGGCTCCATGTTTCTTATAGGATCTCTTGTTAATTCTATTAATTTCTATTTATTAAGAAAATTAGGACGGGGATTTCAACTTGATTTGTTTAATTTGACACTTTAGTTAAATTTTGCTTTTTGTGCTGTGTTAAAATGGTTTTAATTCTTTTCTAATGCTTTTCTATAATTTTTTTTCTTTTGATGTTTTTTTTAATGTTTGTTTTTTAATGGTTAAACGACTTCTCTTTTGTGGACTATTTCTCTTTTTTTTTTCTTGGCTACATTAATTATCGTAGGCAATTGATTTATTTGTATGTTTGTGTATGTCTTTGACACTTGTTTTGTTGGCAAGTGAGTATGTATTTGAATATATGTTTATGGCTTTTTTGCAAATGAATTTTTTTGCTTAGGAAACATTTAAAAAATGTTTCAATGTATTAATGCAAACGTTTTCAAAACGCTTGAGTGCATGTTTAAATGAATGTGTGTATGAGATATTTGTTTTCTGTTCGCCAACACATTGTTATTGGTAGTGGCGCTTATGATATTGGTCGTATAGCGCAAACATTAAGCTAAATTGTATTATTTCTAACACTATTAATCTTAATTTCATAGTTGCAAACCTTTAAATGCACACGTAATAAGAAAAAAATTCTCGTACATATAAACGCGCAATTGAAATAATCTATGCTAACAAAAGCCATGATATTGTTTAAAATACACTTTCTTTAATTTTTATTTATATTTCGTTTTTTTTTTAGATGTTTATATATTTTATTGTGTATTCTTATATTTTTGCGTTATTGCTTTTTTCAATGCCTTGCCTTTGGGAAAAACTCACATAACTTTCATATACAAAGAAAGAATATAGTTGTTTATCGTTTGCCGTTTGCTTTGTGCGAGCAACAAATAATATTTTTTTTTATACTTTTGCATATTTTAAGGCGATTAGACATTTATGTTTTTATATTTTATTTATTTAGTACTCTCTATTCATATTTCTGCTCACTGTTTGCTCACTGATGAAAACTTCAAAACACTTGTAGTTTTTCGTTTGAGTCACTTAGAAAGAATTAACTTTATTATTATCGCATCGTTTGTTCCCGGCATTTAGTTTTGTATCTAAAGAGAAAAAGAAAAGAAATAAAATTAATTAAAAACAGATTGTCATTTATCTTTGAAGTATATAAAAAAATATGCGTTTGAAAGGAAAAAATGGTTCTACAAAGAAATAGAAAGAGAGAAAGAAAGTCAAGTGTATGTGTATGAAAATTACTTAAAATACGTAAGAGGTGATATGTATTTGCTATAATAAAAAACAAGAAGAATTTTAAATGCGCTGATTAAGTTCTACAATTGCAAAAAAATATCTAATATTGTGAAAAGACAGACTATTTTGAAGACAAACCCTAAAGCTAAGTCTTTGAAATAAATAGACATTTTTAAGGGGTATGAAAAGTGTTTAAATCAATTAAATTTTATTTTATTTTAGTTGTTTAAAAGTACCAAACTAAATTTTTTTTTGGTTAGAGCGAAAGTCCCTGCAGCCTCAAACATTTTTTTTAAATACCATGCCAAAGAAACCACTATTTTAAAATATATTACAGGTACAACTGAACATAGAATTTTAATTTGTCCAAAGTTTTTTTGTATATAAAAAAAACAATTTATCTTCTAAAAGCACTTTATTAAAAATATTTTTCTTATAGCACCTTCTGGTGTAATCAATTAAAGTTAAACAAACACGTTTTTTTACAATTCAAACTACCTAAGTTTGTTAGTATATTGTCACTTAGCCCAAACCTATAAAAATCTATACAGTTTGCAAAAATTAGAACTTTCCACTTTGCGTATGATACAACAAAACATGCATTGCCTATGACAGTTTAGATGTTATCAACAAAGCCAAAGCACGAATTCAAAACATCAATCAAAATACTGTCAAAAATTTTATGCAGGACATAGGAAGAAGAAAAAAAACTTTAAATGAAATACCGAAAGTAATATCTAGATGGTTTTTTTAATGTAAATC
Organism: Paykullia maculata; assembly: GCA_003055125.1. Classification (NCBI taxonomy): domain Eukaryota; kingdom Metazoa; phylum Arthropoda; class Insecta; order Diptera; family Rhinophoridae; genus Paykullia; species Paykullia maculata. The sequence goes on along the minus strand of NDXZ01003601.1, from coordinate 2,104 downwards.
TAACTTTCACATTAAAATTTATTTTTATAGAAAGAAAAGTTTTTAGGTTTTCTAGAGTTTTTTTGTTCTTTTTTTGTTCAATTGGGACGGGAAAGTTTAATGAACTGTTAAATAAAATGTAAATAATGTTAATAAATTATTAGTTAATCAAATTCATCGGTGACTTGTGTTATGTTTGTTTATTTGCTCTTGTTTGTGCATGTATATTTTTTAAAAGAATAAACAAGGGAAAGTAGTGAAAGTTCAAACAGCAAAAACTTTTTTATGAGCAACAATGCAGATGCTAATACGACACAAATACCTTTAATAATTACGCTTTATTATGCTATGAATATTTTTTTATACGTTAAAAATCCTTAACATGATGCTACTCCTTCAATCATTCTGCTAACTGTCTGTCCGCGTGAATCTATCGATCAAAATAATGGTTTAGAAAACACCTGACTACTTTAGCACTAGAACAAATGGTTGTAATAGAATCATATTTAACTTGGCTAATAATAAAATTTTCTTTTTAAGTTGAACTTGCCTGACCCAAGAATATTTGTTTTTAAATACAACTTAACAAAAACCAGGTATATATAAACATAAATGCGCTTTCCGTATTTTGCTCCTGTAGGAGGCCTTTAAAATATTAATACCAATATATAATTTAACACACATAAGTTTTGAGCATAATTCGCCTTATACAGGAGTATTAGGCAACGAAAATTACTCAAGAACTAAGTAGCTAAAATATTTAAAAGAAATTTTCAACACATAAATACAAATATTTATAGTAGAAACTTTTAAATATTAATTAAAAGATTATCAAACTATAAATATATTAAAATAGAAATAAAATATATCACAAATAGATTTTCCAAAAGTACAAAAATTCTTACGAAATCTTATGTTCCATTAAATAACCAGTTCCGAAAACTGTTTAAATCCTGAAAAAACTGTTTTAAAATGTTTGGATTGTAGCAAAAATTTAAAACAAACATTTATATAATAAATGTCTAGAATGTAATTGGCCACCTCACAAGGCTACGTTTCAAGTATGTTATAAAACGCTTACCTTAATATGTTAAAAATAAAATAACTTTCCCATCCCTGTTGTATTAATAATGTATTGCTTGGACCCAGGCTGCTTCGTTACCCCAAGCTGGTGACTTAATGTTTTACCCTTTTTCTACCACGTAATTTTGTTGTGTCTAAAGGAACTCCTGTTTCAGATTGTTGTCCAATAAGAGTGATATGATTTCTTTAAAAAAAAACACACTTTTTGTTAAGGAAATTCAAAAGTTTTTTATTTTCTGTGAAGTACAATCGATACAAGTAAGTTCTAAATAAAACGTCATTCAAATGGACTCCACGACTTCTTCTGCAGGAACGAATTCGATGAACCCGATTTTCGAGCACTTTTTCCGCTAAATCAAGTCGTTTGTCATGAATGGCACGTTTAATGTTTACTTGTAAAGCTTGAAGAGAATCTGGTTTATTTCAAAAGACCAACGGCTTCAAATAACCCCACAAGAAATAGTCTAATGGTGTTAAATCACAACTTCTTGAAGGCTATTCAATATCACTTTGAAAATAATCGAATCTCCAAACTTTTCTCCCTATAATTCAATTGTTGCATTTGACACTGAATAATTTGTAAATGTTAGTCTTGCGTATATCTCTCCATGAAAACAATGAAAAACAAATGACAGATTGTGGCCGAAACGTCATTTCAAAATCATCCCTATTGGAAAACCCGATAGTTTAAATTATGTCCCTATGTTTATTAGTTTAGTTGTAGTAAGTATCCCAAAACAGTAACAGACACTTTTGTAGCAGAATACAATGCTTTTTGAATATTGTTTGTATATGTTTTAGTTTAATAGATACAAGGTTATCGATTTGTTCCTTTTTCACACATTTTAACCCCTAAATATTTTAATTTCACTTTTTAGTGTGGATCTCTACAATAGAAGATGAATTCACAAGCGTTTGGGCTGTACGATGATGAATCAATCAATCTGTCAATTAGTCACGTTACTTTATATATATTTATATAAGACATGTACGTTTATATATTTATACTAGCTTTTAACCCGCTACTTCGTTAGCGCACTTT
>NDXZ01003600.1:17079-36108 GCA_003055125.1 Paykullia maculata | reverse complement strand
GTATAGCCGAATATAACGCTCTTACTAGTTTTATTTGTTGTTGTTAAGACGAAAATGTTCAAATTAACTTATAGTTATACAATTTTTGTTATCCAAACAAATTTATATTCTGTACTTTTTTACTAGAAGGAAATTCTAAATGAATATAATTTTTTTTTATTACATTTTTGCTTTAAAATCACACTTGATTAATAGTAGAGGATAGCATTGCTTACAAAATTAACGTGAATCTCTTGAACCACACATTAAAAATAAAAATCTTAACTAATTCTTTGTTTTAATCATGTAGACGTTTATAGAAAACATTTGAAAATTAATTATTTTAACAATATTTAAATAAATTTATAACATATAGAATTTTTCCATTTGGTCTCTTAATATTGCTTTTTTTTAAATAAACCCCATATACATATATTGGAAATGGTCGTAAGCAGTTTTATTTATAAAATTTCTTCCATATTTATAAATGAGCTTCTATGCATTGTTTATTTCTTTATAACACATCTTTACGCATAACGCTATCTAACTGTTACCTAAGTTTTTATAAATTAAAAATAAAATTTAAACAGAAAACTATCTCTTCTATTTAAATCAAATACTTGGTAAATTTTAAGCAAATAGTAGACTATTATCTCGACATAGACAATTTCATTTAAACGACAACTTGTTTTCTTTTTAATAATAAATTAGTTTAGCAATTTTTTTATTAGTTTGACATTAAGTTAATTATTTTTATGAGTATTAACTAAAGTTTGCATATCGAAATATCTATCTTCCAAAACCATGGCCATAGCCATGGCCGAACGATGATGATGATGACGAGGATGACGAGGAGCTGGAACCACCATAGCCGCCCCCATAACCTCCAGGATAACCACCATAGCCGCCGTGATAACTAGGATAACCGTGATGGCCACCATATCCTCCTAGACCACCATAACCGCCGTGACCACCATAACCACCGTGACCACCATAACCACCATAACCACCGTGACCACCATAACCACCGTGACCACCATAACCACCATAACCACCATAACCACCATAACCACCATAACCTCCATGACCTCCAAAGCCTCCCAAGCCTCCCAAGCCACCAAAACCAATAAAGGCACGTGCTAAGCGCACATGTCCAGCATTGGCATCACCTTGAACATTAGCATCTACAGATTCCAAGGTATTTTGCTGCTCATTTTCAATAGGCAAGCTGAAGCAAATAGCCAAAAGGCAAAGCCCCAAAACCGTTAAAAACAATTTCATGATGTACAAATATTGAAAATAAATATATTTTTTAGCGAATAAGAATTAGCAGCTCAACGATCTTTTTATTTTGAAATATAAACAAACTCTGTGAAATTCTCTAAAGACTAACAATACTTTATAGGTCTTTCTAAAATCAAAAATTAAAAAAAAAATAAAAAGAGATATTATGGGATTTTTTGCCAAACCTATACTAATTGGCAGTTATTACGTATATACATACGTATGCATGTATGTGCAAATGTAGATGCGATCAAAAACCCACCCAATACAATTCGCAAATCATAAAGAACGCATGCGTATTAATGGTATCGTCTGTTTGTATCTTTGTTTTATTTTAATTTTTTGCTGAATATTTATGAAGAGAGTTTTAGTCGTTACTAATATCGTTTTAAAATAAATGTTTAAATAATAAATATTCAAATGTTTTACTTCTTTCCAGATTTGCAAAATGTGGTCTATTAAATTAAGTGACTGTTAGAGTTAGAAAATATTTTTTTAATATAATTTAGCACAAATAAAATCCACAAAATCTGCCAGCAACATTAGTCTGGCAGTTGGTTAGTTACAGTACAGATTTCTTTTTTCGATAAACCATAAATATATTTGGATTTGGCTATTTTGTTATATTCGACTGTATTAAATCTTATTGATCCATAACAAATCTTTGGTTTTAAAATAATAAAAACATAAACTTATGTACATACATAGCGGTAACTGAAATCCAAAATAGACTTTTAATTTGATAAAGATGTTATATACATATACATACATATATTCAAAAACACCGATTTCGTTAATGAAATCCGAAAGCCACTTAACAAGTAAATAGTCTTAAGTACTAACGGCCTTTTGGATTTTAGGTGACGATATGCAGTTAGACCTACAAATAGGTCTAAAAAATATTTAGAAGTTTAATTTAATCGATTTCCGAGTAAAAAATTTTGGCAAAGAAATAAAAAGCGGACGAAGATTTTTGCTTATTTATATGTTAGCCGTTGGTGAATCGAATATGCTGAGTTATAATAGAACATAGGGCGTCAGTGTGACGCCCTATGTTCACACTGAACTTTATTTAAGTATTTATGGTGTTCAGAAATGTAATTCTATTTATATTTGGATAAATAAAGGACATATATATATATAATAGCAAAACAGGTCTTCAGAAGGTCTGGTGTTTTTTTTAAACTTAATTTCAACTAAAACATAGAAAGACAAATATTACTAAATCAGCTTTTCGTTTTGGTTATATTCAGAATATATACCCCTTATAGGCATATATTTCAATATTACTGGTTACTGGTTAAACATTTTTTTCGACGTTTTGTTTTTTAACTAAGGAAAATAAATATTTGCTTACAATGTTCCATATGTGAAGTTTATGGCAAAATTGTGTAAACAGTTTGTTGGTAAATTTTGTTTATTAAGAAGAAATATTAAATGTTTAAAAGCAAATAGAAATGTATTAGATATGTATAAAAAATACGTTATGGGTTTTGAAGACAATTTGTTAAATTTGTTTGGTGGACCTTATGGTATCTTCTACATATAAGGTGTTTAAGATTCGTTTTAGTAATCTTTTTTTAAAGCTTTGTATTTTGCGGAAAAGATATTTCTGCGTGGTTTTTTTTTAACAAACATTTAAATAAAACGTAAACAAATATTTAAAAGCAAACATCAGAAAAACCCATATTTTAGTGATTTTTTACCTTTGGCCATAATATTTTGAATTAATACAGCTTACGCTTATTAATAAATTAAAGCTGTTTTCTAATTAAAGGCCTATAAAATATGTTGAATTTAAGAAAAAAAATATTATTATTAAATAAGTGATAATTTATTTGCGTTTTTATTATTCATACATACGTTTAAACATACATGCATACATACGCATGTACATATGCATGAACATTGACGTGAATGTAAATATTAAAAGTCATAGATTAAAAGGCATTAAAATTTAATTTTTCAATATGTTCTGTATTAAAATAATTAATTAAATATATGTACAGTAGTATGTATCATTATACATACATACATAAGAATATATATTTAAAAAATAATTTTAATAATATTTAGTTTTAATTATATGTCTTAAATTAATCATAATATCAACACGCAATTACTACTAGATAATTAAAATGATTCATCAATAACTCGTTTGTATTGAAGGGAAAACCCCCAAGAACTTTGGCTAAATATAAAAAAGACTACTGTTTGGCTTTAATATTTCTGTTTGCTTCTTCTGTAGTATTTTATTTGCTGATTTTGTTTTAATGACATTGAAACTTGGCTTAAAAACTAAATAAAAAATAAAATAAAATGATAAACACAAACAATCACAAAAGGCTGGAATATAACAGTTTACGAATTTTACTTCCTCTATAAAAAGTAAGAAAAAAAAGCTGGGTAAACCGGAATCGTAACTGTTATGATTTTATTATTGTTTATTTTATGTTATTTTTAAAAAACATAACTGTTATCGTTGACTTTTTAATAAATGTTTTTTCGTATTTTGGCCATTTGTCCACATATTTGTCCATTCCTTAACAATTTTGGGAAGTTTTTTTTTTAATTTAACAGTTTTTTAGTAATAACTTTTTTGCTCGAAAAAAAAAAACAAAAAACAAAATAGTATAAAATATATTAATGAAAAAAACCTGCTTTTAATTAAAAAACAATAAAATAATTATAAAAAACAAAATAACTTTTGTTTGTGCTCAAGAAAATTAATGCTGCAAGAGAGTTAGAGAGAGAGAGAGAGAGAGAGTTAAAGTAATGAAAATTTTAACAAAACAAAAAATTTTTTTTGCAAAAAAATACTTTTATTTTCAAATACGTATTCCGTTGTGATCAATATGTTAATAATATCACTATTTGCATAGTTTTTTTTATTAAAAACACAAAAAATTATTTTCAACCCTGACACTTTAATAGAAAACTTTTGATAAATTCTCTTTTGTTAAAAAATCTTAAAACATTTCTTTATTCATGGGCTGTTTTTGATAAACAATCTAAAATATTTTTTAAGTAGAGAATTGTTTCTTTAAATTTTTTATTGATAGAAAACTTTCCATAAATTATAAGAATTTCCAGCAAAATCCATTGTGTCTACAATATTTAATAAACCATTTGTGATTTCTGTTTGGGGTTTTTTATAAATAAATTTTTAAATAAAAAATATATACATACATATATATATATGTATATAAATAATCTAACATTTATATGGAAAATTGTATATATTAACTAAAAAACAATAAATAAAACAGAAAATAAAAATATGAGTAAAATAAAAAAGACAGATTTATTAAATAAAATCAGCTTATTAATTCTAAACGTAAATTTATAAAGAAAAAACCAAACAAGAAGAACAAATAAAACAATCATTTATAGGTGATTCCCCAATGCCAAATAAACATCTTTTAAAAAATAACTGACACGTATTAACCCAGCGAAAAATTTTCCAAATGTTAGTTTAATTTAGTTTAGTTTATCATTTTATCTTTTTAAAGTGTCTAAACATTTTTGTTTCCTAAAATATTACTCGATTGAAAATCTAGTCCTTCTTTGTCTTTTTCTTTGGGGAAATTATTTTTCCCACGCCGATTTTTGGGGAAGAGTTACTCTAAGTGGCGAGAATAAGTTTTGTTTAAAGAAATGTTAAAATGTTCTCCATTACTTTAAGTTAACATTGGTTGTTTTTTAATAGAAAAGAAAGTGGTCGTCTTATAACTCAATATGGCAAGATTTCCTATAGGACAAAAATACCAAATAGTTACTTGACCAGAGTTGCCTTAAAAAAACGAAAATATTATATGTCGAAGTAAAGATTTTAAATGGAATCAAATTAAAAGTTAAATATTCAAAATATGGCAAAATATTATCAGGTGAGTATTGCGATAGCTAATTGCTCAATATTACAAATCATTAATTAAATTAAATCATTTGTTTAACAAGCCATAACCAAAAAAGAAACAAAAATATATATTATTTTTGTTAAAAAACAGGCGTTTCTTATAAATCTGTCACCTTTTAATTTGGTGGTAAAAACTGTATATTATTTGGAGATGAAATTTCGATCTACATTATTTTCTGTAAATTGTTGATTGTTTAAAAATTTTAATCTATTATTGCAACTTAATTTTTTGTTTAACTTATATTAATTATTTTTTTTTTTGAAATGATATAATATTGTTTTTGATCAAGCATTGTCAAATTAAAAACATTTTCATTGTTTGCTGGGAGTAAACACAAGTAATCTCGTATGTATGTTTGTACCTTTTGAAACATCTATGAGTATTTATACAGTTTTATAATATTGATCACATACTTATATGTAATAATAAGAGGTTAATAAACTGCGAAACAAAATCACCAGCAATTATTTATGGTTTTTTTTTTTGCTTTTATTTTGACGAATAATGACAAGAATGACATTGAAAAGTTTTCAACGATTTAAAAAAATTTTGACATTGCTAATTATGGTGTCTTGCTATTTTTATTTGTCAAACTTAAACATAAAAAGTTTTAATAGAAAATCCGGCCAGAAGCTTAACCACCTTTTATATTTGATTAAAATTTATTACTGCAGTAGTAATAATTCTACATCCATAAAAAATAAAAGTGATTAATAACTGTATTCTTTCATATATATCATCTTTCGTTTGATTGGTTAAACGGAATTTAATTTGCATTTTCGGTTGTCTATAGATAATTAAATATTAAAAAAAAAAATCGTTTATTTATTTAATGCATTTTTTAAACATTTGTTTAATGTATTACAAATTTAATGATTTAGAGCTACTTTTTCCACAACATTTTAGTAGCAATAAAAACTGACTATAAATTCAATGCGATTTAAGGACTTGAATGCAGTTTACATTTATTTATTGAATGAAAATCAAACTAAAATACAAACTAAAGACAAAATAATAATGAAACTTTTGATTTGTTGGCAACTGTTGCTTTTGTTAGCTGCCATTCCTCTATGGATTTATTAAACGACGGTGGAATCTTGAAAAATGTTGATGTTAGTGCTGAAATTGATCCCATAGTAGATAAAAATGATGGCGAATTAATACGTAAGCCTCGTAGTTTCGGCCGTCGCCGATCTTATGGAGAGATTTGCTAAAGCCTCTTGCTAGCGCTTCTGCATCATCCTTTGGCATTAGTTTTGGATATGGCAAATATATACACCGATTTCGATTTTAAAATTTCAAGAATTTGTAAAATATTAGTATTAAAAATTAATTAAATAATTAATTATCTGTATTATCTATTCCTTCCTCTTACTCCTGCAAGGAGCATAGGGCTATAATTAACTGTATTGTGTGTATATAATTTTTAAATTTTAATCAACAATATTATTCATTCCATTAAGAAATTATTAAACTATTTTTTTTTAAATTTTATTTACCTTAAAAAACCCCGTTTTTTGTATATTGAAATAGTTTTTAATTAATCAAAACATAGCGAAACACATAGTTTTGAGCCTTAATATATCAGAAATACATCAGGCAGTGTATCCCAGTATTTCTACGACCCTAAATAAAACCTTAAAAACTCAAAAACAATTATGCAAAACGAGGCCAATTTATTTGATGTTAAATTTTTTTTATACCAAATTCGATGTGATTAAACTTGAGGTAGTTTTAAAATAAAACTTATTTTACACTTATATATAATGTTGATTTATATATAATCTTGATCCCTTCAATATATTATATTGAAGGGATCAAGAAGGTACTATTTAGGATTCTCTTGCTTTAAAATATAATAAACAACAAAGTACATTGAATCAATAAATAAATTTAAAAGAAAATTTGAATAATAATAAAAATAAACATTAAAGTTTTAAAGTGTTACTTTAAGGTCAGTTTATCTATTTTTTATGTTATTTTTCTATACAGATATATGTTTGGCGTGGAGTGTATGAATACCAAAAATTTCACTGCCTTAAAGTATGCCTGTTTATTATTGCTAAGAGTATGTAGGTCAGAGATGGGAAAGTTTATACCAGTATATTATTAGAGATATTAAGTTGTTTATATTTTTAATATGTATGTATATAGAAACATTTTTTTAACCAATGAAATAAAGAATTTTAATTTAATAAATTTTATTTTAACTTATAAGACCGAATATATTTTCTTACCAATATTTTGTGACGTATTTGTTAAAACATTGTTAAAGTTAATACATTTTTTGAAAATTAACAAGATTCATTGACATAATAGTAAATAAATAAAATAAAATTTTATTATAAAGGCAAAACTTCTGAAATAAACAAAACCTTAGACTTCAAATAGAAACTCACAAACAAACAAACAAATGCATTTAACAAAATTGATATTTATTTATTAAAAATTAAACCAAAAAAAAATTAGTTAAATTAATCAGAAATTTTCTTTATAAATATGAGATAACAGATGCTTAATAAAACCCAAACACCAAATAAGGATTATACGGAAATAATTTAAAAGTTCGCACGCTGCAGATATACAAAATTCATGTTTTAAGTGTTGCTTACATTTTTGTCTAATAAACGTTAAAAAAAAAAACAAAACTAAACTACAATAATGTAATTTATTTTCAATGTCATTGACTCGACTGAAATTAATACCGCTAAATGGCAATAAAAAAAGAATAAAATTAGAAACTGTAAAGGTGGGCGTTTGCAAAACTCAAAAGAAACAAACAAAAGTAAAACAACATAGAACAAGTTATTGATCAATTTAGTTGAAAAAAGTATCTAATTAATTTTAATGTTGCTGACTATCAAACGTGCAGTTGACATAGATTTTCGAATAACTGCAGAAACCTTAACGATAGAACACATACTGACGCACTTAGCATGAAGGCCTGCTAGTCTCAAGTTCAACCGGGTCGTTTGATGCCATGCCAAATAGTTTGTTTTGGAAATTTTGAAAAGCAAAAGCAAACTTAAATTAATTTGCTAATTTTTATAAAACTTTAAGCAATAATAACATTAAATATTAGTTAAGTTTCAGTTTCAAGTGGATTAACATCATCGAACGGCCTAAAACTATAAATATTTTTAAGAAATTGTAATTTTAAACGAAAATTAATCTAGAAAATGAATGTGAAAGTATTTTTGTATATGACGTTGATTGTTTCTCTAACAGTATTAACATCAGCTCAAAGTCGTTATCGTAATCAATATTCGAATCGAAATAAATCAACGAACCGTAATCAAGGCAACAATGAACCGGCTGTGCAAGGTAGAACATTGGGCCTGCTTCATCCTATATTAGGTCTAGGTCTTAGTAGCATTGCGCGACCATTTCATACATCATATGATGCACCCAGTATAGCATCATCATCATCAGGCGCAACACAATCTGATTTCAATTATGGCGGTTATTCGGGTTACGGTGGTTATCCGGGTTACGGTGGTTATCCGGGTTATGGTGGCTATGCCCCTAATTATTTTGGAGCTTATAACTATCCAGTATATAGGCCCTCCTTTGGTGGTAATCTTTTGAATTTGTTTGGTGGTTATAGGCCCCAAGTTTATCCTAGCTATGGAGGCAATCAACAATACAATGGCTATGCCGGCCAACGTCCCTCATATAGTAATTCACGTCCCAGTCCTATTGCTTCACGTCCCATTGTGGGACAACAAACCGGTTTTAATAGTTTTACCGCGACCCCCAGTACAACTCCTATTTCAGCATTGACCGGAAGTGGTACAGCAAATAATGGCCAGGCAGCTCAAATTGCCAATGTTTTGGGACAGATTTTAGGTCAACAAATACGCCTGCTTTTAAGTCAAGGTGCTGCTGCACCAGCTTACGGTATTCCTGGCGTTGCTCCGAGAACTTTGCAACAAACAAGTTATAGAGGCCGCAATTAAATTATTTAAACAACTGTTGATCTATTTTTAAGTTTTTAAAATCGTAGTTAAATTAAAATTATTGTTAAAATTATTACAACTAATGTTACTTGAGAAAAAATACTATGAAACGTGTCATTTGCTTTAAGAATATGAAAAATGTTTGGACCTAAAAACGTTATTTGTTGAATATTTTGGAACCCATAAAAAATAAAATTTTTAAATGCATTATGCACTTGTCGGACAAAACTTGTTGAAAACTCGGGAGTGTTTTCTTAGATTAATATTATTTATTTGTATACAATCATTTTTTTTTCTTTTTAAAAACATTTTCCAAATTAATTGAATAAAAAATACAATATAAACCTCGTATCTCAGCACATAATTCATGTAAATATTATTTTAAATAAATAAGGTAAAATTTTTACAAAAACACCTTATGACTGGTTAAACATTTAAACGTTTTGTTTTTTAACAACTTGGTGATAATTAATTATTTCATCTTAAAAAGTTTGATGATTTTTTGAAACGTCATGCAAAGGTGAAACGAATTTATGTGTCGTTATAAAAATTTATTGTTTAAATTTTGAAATGTGAATAGTTACAGTGAAATTAAACAATTTGTTGTAAGTTTTTTTTTATAACAATTCAATTACAGTTAAATTCGAACTTATTTAACTGAGTACAAAAATTAATACCTTTTTTCCGTTATAGTGTTAGAGGCCAGGGAACGAAATACGATGTTCGATAGCAATCGAAATTTTACTCGAACGTGAACGTTTTCTTTGCTTTTGGTACAGGACTTTTATAAAGAATTCTCTCAAAGGCAATCGCTATCGAATGCCTTCAGAGTCTCTGTGTGAAATGAAATGAAAATATTTAAATCTTATTTCTTTTCACAAGCAGATCAATTATTAATTTATTTTTCTTAAAAAATTCAACGACTTAAGTAAAGGCGAAAAAAAACTTTAATAAGCTACGACAGTACAATAAACAAAGGCACCATGAAAAGTTTGGGGTGATTTCAAAAATGAAAAATGGCCCCAAAAAATAAAAAAAAATGGCCCCAATTTTTTACATTGAAAACAACAACACGATTTTTCATTTTTTCAAAGCATACAAAATAAGTTTAGGATATTTTAAGTTTAAAAAGGCAACATATTGTAAAATTTTTGAACATTTTGATAAATGACTAGATAATTTTGCAAATCCTCCAAATATATACTTACATATGTTTTTAACCCACATATTCATATTCATAATTTTTTATTGTACGAAATTTTCATACAAAATTTGTTTAATAAGCCTTTGATTAATATTATTTATGAATATAGTTAAGGGTTTACTCTTTTGCTGTAGTAATTATTAATTGCATGCGTGTTTATACTAAAGTAGTTTCGTTATGTTTGGAACCGTCATTTTTATTTCCCTGTAATACGAGTTTTACCCCTTTATTTTGTAAATCACTTCACGTCACATTCAAATTACATATCGCTCATTTGCTGCAACAAAGTCATAATAAAAAAAAACCCATATTTCGAGTTAATAACCATATTTCGAGTTAATCTTGCGAATCAGCTTTTAAAATTACACGCAGGATCGCCATTGAAGCATTTTGTCCTAATTGCATAACCTATTGTTTATAACTTGCAATAAAATATTTGTTTTGTTGTACGTTGTCGTTTGTATGATAAACATCGATACTTATCTTATCTAGAAAAGTGACAACTGAGGCCATAATCTTATTTGCATTCAAAAATTTAAGACAAAAATACATCGGTTTAAAAACTAAAAATGCATCTCCTAAAAAATTAAATATTTTAAGTTAGGACGTTGTTTCCGCAAATGGGCGATATATACATACATACATAAACATTTTTTTGTTTTCAAAATTTAGAATTTTTTAAGGTTTTTCCTATGGTTACATATTAAACGGCGTTTCCATGTAATATAAGAGCGATTAACTAAACTACTAGACATATGTAATTAAGTACATACTCGTACATAGAAGAATGTTATGCTGTTTTTTCTTAACTTGACACTAAAAACTATACATTTTTTTTAAATTTTTGGATGCTTTAAAAATCTTATTTTGGAAATACTTTGACTAATTTTTCACCTGAAATTTTTCACGATATTTTCATACTACATATGTATGTAGTTCAATGTAAGATTAAAAAGTCAATAAAAATATAAATTTAAAAATTTAAAGTGAATAGAAGTGATTTACAAATTAGGGGTAATGTAGTCCATTTAGATAAGGTGTACTTTTGTATATATAATTTTATTTCACAAGTAACAATGAACTTGTGATTTGGTTGAAAAAAAAAATTATCCAAAATTTTTTCTTACCGACACTAATTACAAATACTTATTAACGTGTTAATTTGAGATCAAATTTTTTAAAATGAAACAAAAATAAATAAATTAATAAACACTTACATGTGCATGCCCCTCCTTGCACTTACCCCCATTCAACAGAACTTTTTAAAATATGTACACAAATAAATTGTTTAAGTTGAAAAAAAAAAAAATTTGCGTGCACTTGTGAAATTGATGTACAGATTTAAGCCAAAGGAAGAAAAAACGTTCGTCATTTAGTTTATAGCCATAAGTGTGAATTACAAAGATTTTGTTTGCATTTAGAGTAATAATTTTGCTAAGATTAGAATCATTTAAAAGGTCGACGATGTTTCCTAAAGAAATCAGTTCAATTTCAATATTCAAAGCTAAAATACATTAAGTGGATTACAAAAGTGGATTTGAAAAAAGTGCATTCAACGAAGAAGCAACATGCGTATTCTTTTGCTACTCACCGCATTAGGTTTTATTGCCGTGATATCGTCAATGCCAACTGCTCGCGAGAATCAAGAAAATCCCACCATATTGTTAGATGTGGCTGATGCTGGAGACATGCATTCCAATGATGGCGATCGTTTTGCTCGTCATTGGAATGGTGGTTGGAGAGGAGGCTGGGGTGGCGGCTATGGAGGCTGGCCTGCTTCTAGATGGGGTGGTTGGGGAACTGGCTGGGGTCGCAGATGGAGTGGATGGGGAGGCGGTTGGGGTGGATATGGTGGCTATGGCGGTGGTTATTGGGGATAGAATTATATTAACTTAGATTACAAATTTTATTTTTGTACTATTGTTTTTATTTACAAATTTCTATATTACAATTATTATATATATTTTGTATAAAACTTTAATCCTAATTTTTAATTAAATTAAAATTTATCAGCGTTTGAAAGCACTTTTTGTTTGAAAATATTAGAAAAAAAAAGCTAATACAAGGAGTCTAATAAATATTACATTTAAAGCAAAAAGCTACAATAAAACGATATATTAATACACAACAATCTATCGATTATCGTTGGTAAGGTCATTTGATAGAAAAAGTAAATGAAACAAATAACAAAGTCTTTTCATAAATAACCGACTCATAATATTTCTTTAAATTGTATTTAAAATTGTAAATAATTTTTTATTACTTCCCTTACAAAATCATTAAACGTCTTAAATTAAAAAAAAATAAAAATTCTTTTAGTGGTGAAAAGCTTTAAAAGATTTTATCTCTTTTGGCTTTTTGCATGATTTAAAAGTTTTTTTTTATATTAAAGAGCCTGTTGTTGTTTTTAGAAACATTTCAAACAAAATTCATTGCAAAAGTTATTTCAAAAATTAACATTTAAAAGACCAGTTAAAGCTAGTATAACTTATAACTATACTTTTATTCTCCTTTTTTGTATGTTTTTCACACTACATATGTATTTCTTATCTGTGTTTTTAAAAGAAATTTCACTAACTTGCAACACTGGCCCATTAAGCCATTTAAAAGCTTTTAAAGAGCTTAATGTAAAATCGTAAACAATCGAAAAGTGTTTGTTATGAAATTGAAAACTTAAATTTAGTTTTTATTTTATTGCCTGCAAAACGTTACGGTGATGCGACCTCTAATAGTTTGTTTTATTTTGTATCTATTTGCATTGACGATGGCCAAACCTCAACTGAATTGTAATCATGGATTTGGTGCAGGAACAAATTTTGATTGTCCTCAAATTAATGTTCAACGTATACCATCGAAAACACCTTTTAAAAATACCGATCAATTTACACGACATAACGGTGTTTATTAATTAAAGTTTATATTAAATAAAAATATAAAAAAAATTGTATAGAAATAAATAAAAAAATATTAAAAATTTAATTAAAATATTGTTTCGATTTTTAAGCTGTTGCATTTCTTGAAGCAACTTTGCTTTGCACATTTTGCTAAAACAATTCAACAGAATAATTAAGAATATTGTATATAAAATAATCCTCCTCTTATCTGTCTCTGTAATGAACCATTAACCTTTGTTTTAAACTATGAAGAGTGTTCAAGCGAATAATTATTTTATTTTAAGAACATTAAATATGGTATAAATATTTCAAATAAATGGTGATAAAAGATTCAGCCAAGCGAAAAGGCATGACAACTTGAAATAGGTCTGCTTTACAAATGTTCATGTTTGATCATAATTTTGTATTATCTCGCATATAATTTATTCTAATTTTCTTATTTTAATGCATAAAAGGGCGCTTATTTTTGTAATTAGTTCAAAAAAAAAAAAAACAATATTTTTAACGGAAAAAATAGAAATCAGGGGGAAAATTACAGCATTCGATATCGATCGAAAAAAATTCTAATTGAAATTTCTATACCAAATATAAATAAAACTCGATCGATCGAACAAAATTTCGATCGATATCGAATGCCGTAATTTGCCCCAAGCTTAAGGGTGCTCCGAAGTTTGTTACTTGTTAAGGTTAGTTAACTGGCAATATAAATTGCTTGAATACTTCAATATAAATATACATGTGTATATGTATATTACAAAATATACCAGTTGTAATTAGGAAAAATAAAGTTCTTATCAAACATTTTTATAATTTTAAGTTTTCCCGTTTTGTTTTGTACTTATTTCCATGTTATCGTATTTATTGCCATACAAGCCTGATCAAAGTTGTTAAATGTCTTAAAAACAAAAAAATTCTATTTGAAGTTTTTCAATTATTTGGAAAAAAAATGAAAATTTAATAGAATGTCAGCAAAAAAATATAATACGTTTATTTCATATTAAATAGTAAAAGAAAAAACACAAGCAATGGCGTTTAAGGCAACTTCATTTATTGCAGATCATGTAAGTAAAATTGGCGAAATTTGTGAACTAAATAAAACGCAACAACATCAAAATGAATTTGTGGTAAAAGTTTTTTAAGACCTACAAAACTGAAACTTTCATGTTCTTACATCTACCACAAAAAAAGAATGTGTGTCTTTGATTGTTGTGACTTATATGGGGCTTTTTTTTCTGTTTATAACACGCCGAAAGCATAACATACACACATATGTATGTAAAAATGTATGTATGTGTATGTACTTACAATAGGTATTCAGCATTTAATGGAAATTTTTATCATATTCGAGTCGTTTATGACTCTTTTGCGCGATTAAAACAATCATTTTTGCGCTCATTTTCTGATCATAAATTATACTTTTGTGGGAAGAAAATGTTACTCTACTCGCGACTCTTCTTGATGAGTCTTTTTTAATCCGTTTTATGGTCAGTTTTTAATAATTTTCTAGTCATATTTAAGTTTGTTTGTTTGATATATTTGTGATTGCTATATATTTTGTTATTGCAACTGTAACACATCAAAAGTACCCGAAGAAGACTTAGTTCGGTGAATAATCACAAAACAATCTTCCATATGTTAGGAGGGTACATACATATATGTTTATCTGCATATTTTATGTTTTAATAGGATTATAATACTATATAGTTGTGTAAAATTTCTTCGAAATATTATTAAACCATTAAAACTGGTCAGTTTGGAAAACAATTATGAAACAAAATATATTTATTTTAAAAGTTATGCGGAAAACGAAAAAGGCTTCTCTTACTTACACACTTGCATTTGTATGCAAACCCAAAATGTGCCTGTGTGTGTCTGATAAGTGTGTGAAGTTTTTAGTACTAAATATAAAAAAAGTTTAATAAAGTAAAACTTATAAAAAGCTAAAACATCTAAGAAGGATAAGTCTGTTTAAGGGTATTGTTTTTAAAATAGATAAACGTTTGAGTTAAAACGCAAGAGCAGGGGCCTAATTCTGGCATTCGATATCGATCGAAATTTTGTTCGATCGATCGAGTTTTCTTTACATTTGGTATAGGAATTCCGATTAGAATTTTTTATTTTAATTCGATATCGAATGCCTTAATTTGCCCCCAGGTTATTATTACACCTTTCTAAAGAGATTATTTTAACAATTTTAAAACGTTAATATTTTTATTCTTGTATATTTTGCGATTGATAACAAAAGAGTTATATCATAAAATGGAAACAAATATATAGAGCAAAGTCCTCGATATATATTAAAATATAAAACCTCATAACGACTTAAGAAAAGCATGTATGCCAACAAAATTTTATAGTTTTGGATTATTAAGGTATTCAAATTTTGTTTTGCAAAAGTTTTTGGTAAGCAGTGACATATATAAATCACAGCTCTTCCATTGTTGTTGGGTGGCGTTTAAAATGTGTTGCAATACATTTTATTTCGCCACTTCACACAAAATCGTAATAATTTAAAAAATAAAATATAAATAAATATGTTTCTTTCACTCCTCGAGGGAGCATAGGGCCAGAAATATTTTAAAATAGTAAACATTTTTCTAAAAATGTATGTATTTTGTATTAAGTTAGTTCTACTTCCCATAGCCATTTTACATAATCTTCTTGTATTTTTAGTATCCAAACACCTTTATGGAACAATTTTGCAAAGCCATACATACCGACTTGGAGCTGGGCACAGTTTGTGTATCGTGGTTTCGTCAGGCAACAAAACATTGCACCGAATTGCTCAACAATGTTAAGCCACCTCCATCTTTTTTATTCTGGACTACGGTGAAAAATTTTATATTTCCTGATCGCTCAACAGAACTAATATCACAAACAGAACCCATCAACATACATCCAAAGCATTTGAATCTGCAAGACTGCCACTCATTGTATTTGAACGTTGTCAACGACTATGTACAGAGAGCACCACGCTATGCTGCAGAATCCAAAACAAATGCCATGTTGTGGCAACTACTTTCCTCTCTACTGGGTCTTCTGGCCTTGGGTTCGATGTTGGTGTTTCTAATTCATTTTTATAATAAATTTGGACAGTCGAAGCCAAAGCAGAATCTTTTGAAAGAAATCTTTAGGCCTGCCAAATGTTTGCAAGCTATTGCAAAACGTAGCATGCGTTTAAGCCAAGCTGAAGTTAGAAATATACGTATAAAGCCTGTGACAAAGAAAGAACATATTCTGGCAACTGATGGTGCCAAAGTCTTGGCTTTAAAATTGAACACAAAATATGAGGTTCTCGAAACGGTAGTGATGGGTAATTTGCAAGGCACAGGGAAATTGCATAGACTTTACGATCAGTATAATAAAACAAAGGAGGATTTTAGAATTGAAGCTTTAAATAGAGCCATGAAGTTTTTAGATAATAATTGCCAAAAATTACATCTCTTGGTATTATTTGAAGAACCCGAGGATTACGAAGAGGTGTTGGCAAGAAATAAAAGTAAAAGTAATAGTCCTAGAATAAAATCTTTGTCACCACCTCGCATACCACCAAGCAGAATATCGTCTGTTAGCTCAAAACAATTGTCTTATACCAATAGGTTAGAGGGAGGAGTTGAAAACAAAAAATCAGTATTAAAAGCAACTGAAATTCAACTTGCTTCCAACTCCCCCTCACGTTCTAACAGTCCAAAACCAATACACATGCCAAGATTTTCTCCCTCACCACGTTCTAGTGGAGCACTTAGTACCGGTATACCTCGTAATATTTCAAAGCGATCGCCAACATCAAAAAAGACAATATAATCTGCCCACCCCCTGTTTATTATTACCTTAACAAAATACAATTTTATTGTTCGTTTTTTTTTGCGCAATTTATTTGTTGCGTAGTTGCCATACTTAGTAAAACAAATTATTTATTAAAACTTATTTTAACATTTGCTGTATTGCTTTGTATATTTTTTTTTTTACAAATAATTTAAACAATTTTTTTTTTAACTTTAACAAAAAATACATAAAAACTTGTGTTTATTAACTAAAATAGAAAATGAAATATTTATACAAAAAAACATTGAAATTTTTTTTTATTAAATTGTTAAATTAATAAAATGTTTCTTTTTTCTTTCAAATAAAATAATAAAACATACGAAATAAGGGCATAATTGGTAAATAGATAAAGTATGTATACATAAGAAAATAAGAAAATATATAGAAAAATATCATCACAATAAACATTGAAGAGGACACAGTGAAAAAATAAATAAAAATACATTAGAAGGTAAAAAGTGTGACAGCATTGCTGTCATAAAAGGTGAAAAATAAGGGGAAAAAAGTGCAATTAGTAATAAAATAGAAGAAAGGTGGTAACACTTTGAAATATAGGCTTAATTGTAAATATTTTTTATATAAGTATTTTATTAAAAAATCGGTGATATTTATGTTTACATGTATATATGTATGTGTGTGTGTGCGCGAAATTGTATTGAGAATGTTTTAGTCTGGTGGTGTCGTTGTGTTTGAAAGGTTTTTTTTTTATTATTGTTAGCGTTGCCAAATGAATTGTGTTATAAAATAGTTGCCAACTATTTGCCATTATATACATACATATGTGCTGATTAATCTCATTCTTTTGCTGGATAGTACTGTGTTTTGTTTATGACATTATTTTGTTAATATTGTTCAATTTAAACGGATTTAAATTAATTTATTTAAAGAATCTGCCTCGGGGTCCACCGGGAGCAGCTACAGGTGGTGGTGTTGGAATATGAGCACCTTCAGCACGGAAACCATTTTCATCGGCAATATATGTGATAGTGTAAACGATGCCATCGGGTCCAGTATACGAATAAGAGCCTTGCATTACCTGAAAGTGTCGACATATACAAATTATTAAAATAAAATAAACATTTTTTTATAAACAAATGTTTAAATAATTGTTTAAATAAATAGACAAGCTTGAGGTCTTTTTTTTTTGTTTTTTTAAATAAACTTTCATTAGCATAGAATTTTAATTTAAGCATGATTGAAACCTATAAAATTTAATTAGTTTTCATATGAGTATTTGGAACCATAGTTAAAGGTGTAGCATAAAGGTTATACTAATTGCTATAAACCTTATCTGGCAACGCCTATAGAAAATAATAATAATAATAATATATAAGCCTATAAGTATATATTAGTTTCTATTATTATACAATAACGGTTAAAGGTTTTGACTTGCAGCTTGTAGATATGTTAAAAAAACAAAAAAACGAAAAGCCTTATAACTAATTTAAAGTTATCTACTGCCAGCGATCATATCAAACTGCCTGATTATGCAAATTATAATTTGACATCAAAATTGAAAATTTACATTATATTTTTAGAACAAACAAATTTCTATTAGATTTAAACATTTTAGTTAAAATTCGTTTCATTTTTGTAAAAATAATAATATTAATAACAATTACCTGGGCTTCTAACTGGGGATTGCCTGCATTCTTAAGGTAACCGGCTTCATCGGCACGTATTCCATTGCTGGTTTCATAACTGTGAAAAAAGATTTAACTGCATTGAGAGAGTTTTCCGAAAATTTATGTAAATTGTTAGTGAAGAGTGAAAAAAAAACAAAACTAAGACACACCAACCAACCATATGCTAATAGTTTATGCGAAGTTTGTTTATTTAAATACATTTTCCATAAAAGGCCAAATATTTTGTTATATTTTGAATGCATGTATTTTTGGTTTAAATGTAAGTATAGAATAAACGATGTATTTTTGTTTGCAAAAATATAAAAAAAAAAAAAAAAAAAA